>APFE031406652.1:57361-106611 GCA_000404065.3 Pinus taeda
TTAAATTAGTTCCAAACTGTTTGAGGAACTAATAGAGAGTTAACAGTCAATTGATGCATGCATGCACTCAACTAGTGCTACTCCAGTTAACTAAAGATTCCCTCATCAAAAACTCATGCATGTATGTTATGAGAAAGACCTAGTTGAGATTAAAGTCAAGGACAATGTACAATCAGTTGCATGTGTTTCCTTATAAAGAAAACTCATGCATGCAGTCAAGGATCATTCCTTGAGGATTGTGTAGTTCTGACAGTGTGTGAGATCAGAGTGTTTCACTTGGTTGAAGGTGAATCATCCCAGAGGAACAACACAAGGAAATAGGAGTTTGGAGGGCAGAGAGGAAGGCTTGGGAGAAGCCAAGATTGCCTGTGAGCATCTGTGAGGATTGTGCTGAGAGCTGGCTAGAAGTGAGAGCTAAGGCTTTGTATATTTCCTATGTATGTCCACCTTGTATGATAATACAGATAGTGGGGTTTTTAGCTGAGGCTTTCCCAAAAGTATTTTCATGTTTATTGTGCATTGATTCTTCTTCTTCTGGTTATATTGTTCAGCTTGATCTTTAAGCTTCCACAAATTGATAGTAGAAGTAGGTTATAGTATTCTGCTTTGATTTATATTGCATTATTGGGTTAACCTACATTAGATTTTCTACACAATGAACCAGAACATGCAGATGTTGGTGTTAGAAATGATAAATAGAAGAAGAGAATGAAGAAGTCGAAGAAAGCATCCCAGAAAAATAAATGTTGAGAAGATAGAGTATCTTCCTCTTAATGCACAAGCTTCTCATCATCACTCCCAAGAGGACGCTGAAGGGTTAGAAGAAGGATCACGCTGCTCAATAGGTATGTTGTTTCTTTGTGATATGTGTAAAGAAATAGGTCACCCATTATCTATATGTTCATGTGAATTACTTGAGGATAAATATAGCCATGCATCTAGTAGTAGTAATGAAGATATGCCTACTTTAGTAGAAATAACAAAAGAGGGATCTTCTAGTGGAGAAGAGGGATCCCAAGCGTGCTCATCCATAGGAGAAAATAAGAGTACCCCTAGTAGTGATGAAGAAGGGATATCCCCCATACCCGTGGAAGATTCCATGGACATAGAGAGGAATTTATATCTTTGTGGTAACTGAGCTACCACCTCTGATAGTGAAGAGAAGCATCTGAATGAAAGGATATACTTTAGAAAGAAGTTGATCTTTTCTCTAAGGGAGGTCAAGGATCTATTAGAGGAAAATATCAAGCAAGAGGAGAAATTGAAAATTTATGAGCTTGAGAATGAAATGTTGAGAAAAACAATAGTTGATATAAATTATCAACAAGAAGAGGCTAGGAGATTGCATACGAGGTTAACCATTTAGCAAGGTGAAAGAGAATATCATTGTGAGAGACTACAAAATGAAGTAGTCTCATTGAGACATGACATAGAAAGGGCTAACAAAGAGTTGTCTCAATATCAAAAGCTTGAGGAGAGCATAAAGGCCTTGGATGAGATGCTTGTTAAGCAACGATCCCCACTCATCAAGGCTAGTTTGTGTTTGAAAGAAGAACCAAGCTCCAAGAAGGAAAAGGTTGGAAGGTCAACCACCCATGTAAGGGTAGTTGGAAATTCCAAAAACAACAAAGGAAAAGAAGTTATTGAACTTCAGTAGCACAAAGGAAAGCAACAACAAAAAGAGAAGATAAGGAAACAACAATATTCTAAGAAGCAATAACAAGGAGAGAATTAGAAGAGAACTAAGCAGCAACAAGAAGAAATGCAAGGTAGTAATGAAAATTTCCATGGAAGGTATATTAATATCCAACAAAGCTCCTTTCCCCTTCAAGGACAAAGCCGTCAAGGTAAAGGTTTGTTCAATTCTTGAAAGCCCTTTTATGGATACTATTTTTCTTGCAATAATTTTTGACATAACGCCATGGATAATCGATGGCATGAAAGAAAACAAAGCGTGCAGAGAAATAATAGGAGAAGGCATGATTATAGTAGTACAGGCCATGACAAGAATTTTGGAAGATATGGTAATTTATCTACCCCATTCTTAATCCATATTGAAAGCTACAATTGTGGAAACTCTACGCACAAGGAAGCAGACTATAGACATGAGAAGTTGAAGCATGCATTCTAGATGATGCGGAAAAATGAAGCAAGTCAACCATTAAGGATAAATATAAATATAAGAGTAGAGGAACCTAAGTATGTATTAAGTGCTCTATGTAAAAAGAAAATGTTGAACAATGGAAAGAGCAACAACAACCAAGTAAATATATTATTGCCAACAAAGCAAAAGGGAAGCAAGAGGATTTGGGTGAAGAAAGAGGAACGAAAGGTGAAGTGCCCTCCAACCATGCAGAGTTGAGAGAAAGCTCAAACATGGGAAAAGAAGCATCTTGAGGATAATTATTATGTTTGGACTTGGCGAAAGAAGGTCTGGAAGAAAAAGGAAGATGATCTTCTCAAGGGGAGTAGATCCTTTATTTCTCTTCAGTAAAGGAAGAGAATGGCCTTAAGGGAGGCCAAATGAGCTAGATGCAGGAAGATGGAAAGAATATACACAAAGGTGCATTTGATTTTTGAGGGTATGGTTGAGTCCCCATACTGATCACATTAATGTATTTGTTTATTTCAAATTTCTGAATTTAAAGAGAGAAGAGTGTAGCAAACTAGGTTTTATGGGGAGTACACAACGACATCTTATGTTGTGAAAAGAAGAAGAGGAGATGCAATGGAAGTGTGGAATGAAAAGGCCCAAATTTAATTCATGTCCATAGGATTAGTCCCCATGGAGAAGCAAGGAAGCAGATGCAAGAGATCAAAGAGCATTGGCTCAGGTGGAGCTGCTTTTATAGTAGTAGCAAGAAACAATTGTTAGCCTCAAGAAGAAATATTGCATTGAGAATTAATGGTTTTCATATTTGGTGAAATACTGTTATTTCATTTAAATTGTGAATTTTATTTTTCCTAGTAGTGTTGTGTTCATGAAGCGTAATGGGTATAAGATTTCAATGTCTCTTAGTCTTGAGTTGGTATCGCTATATCAATTCATGGTCCGGGTTCATATGGAGTAGCCTTTTTACATTAGTGAATATTTCTTTTTGATAAAGAGCTATAAGAAGTTTCCTGGTATAATATCCAATTTGTACCAATTTCATGGTGAAATTGGTATTATTTAAGTAATAGTCCCTATTGTAGAAGTATGATCTCAAAGGGGGAAGTGTTTAAAATGCTCAAGAGAAGTGAGCATAAAGGATGAAGCAACAACAATACTGAGGAGCAAGCTCAATGCATCAATAATGATGGGTATTTGCAAAAACAACAATACCATGAGAAATTTTAATTGGTACAAAAGATGCATTGATAGAGAGAGTATTCAACCAATAGCCATAACATGTCAAAAATTGGAGGCATTCAAATTAGAGGCAGTATATGTTCAGGGGGAGCATATCACATATGGCTAGTTTATAGAGTAGCAATAGTTACCAGTCCTTGAAGAGGAGTCTGCAGAGAATAATATGCATTAGAAGTTAGAACCTCATCATTCACAGCCAATGATTGCATGGGGGAGAAGAAGCAACTTGTAGCCCTTTTCCATTGATGTCAAAGGGGGAGAGAATTATTGGAAAAGATGTGATGGCTAAAGAAGAGGAAAGAAAGACATTGGCGGATCATGCTAGGAGATGTGTGGAAGCAACATAAGGATTGGTCATCAGTGTGGAGAAGTGAAGAGGCGTTTCCATCAATGCCAAAAGGGGAGATTGTTGGAAAATTGGCAGTGTTTGTCTTAATAGTGGTAGTAAGTGTGTTGGAATTGATGTCAACAATAACGATGGGAGATAAAGTTGGGAAGTTGACATTACCTAAATCTTAGCAAGTGTGTTGACATTGATATCAACCAGATTAGTGTGGATGTATGTGCTATGAAAGACAACATTGATGTCCACTAAGATAGCTATGATAGTAGTAGATGCTAGCATTTATGTGTTGGATGTGTCAATCTCAAGGGGAGTCCCATTTTTTAAGTCTCTGGTAGAGAATCATTACAGTAGCAGGGTCATTAGAGAAGCCATAAAATGATGATGATGGTGCGGAGTCCCGGACTTTAGAGGATATTCTTCCTCAAGAGATCAGATCAGATACCCTTGTAGTTAGCATAATTGGTTAGTTCTTGAAAATATTTTTCCAGCAGTATGTGGATGTCCATAAATGACCATTGGGATCAAAAGTTATTGCTAGCCAAAGTAAGGACCTTGAATTCCTTAGGAGCAGGCCAAATTTTGGACCCCGAATTTAGGAGCCTCAGGCCTCGAGACATCTGAAGGGCTGAATCTCAAAAGGCCAAAATACCAGAAGGTCAAATTTCAGAGGTTGGAGCCTCAGGATATTGGAGTAGGAAGAATATCGAGGAGCAGGCAGAACATCGAACCTCAAATATTGGAAGGTCAACATATCAAAACCTCAGAGGTTCAGTACATCAGAATTTCAGAGTTTCCTAACTCCTTGTTAATTGTATTCTTTTGAAAGTGTCGAGGGTTGTGGAGAGCAGAGATTACAAAGGAATTCGTTCAAAAAACCAAAGAAATAGGGAGCCTTTCTCTCTCTTAGGACATGACACATGGAAGCAGGTGATTGATATAAAGGGGATAAAGGCTAGGCTCAGGATTTCAGGATCTTGTAATTTCCTAAGCTCACGTTAGTAAAAGGTTACGATATGTTGGAGCTTTGAAATTGCAATACAGAGGAGTATGAAGCTGCCAATCACTATGCCCATTTCCATGGTGAAAAATCAATGGGGGGGGAGAAGAAGGGGCTAAAGGTCAATCATAATCTCGCGATTTCCTAGTGTCTAGTCTTAATAAAGGTACAAAATGTCTGTGCTCCGATATTGTTGTACATACTAATTAGAGGAAATTTGATTTTAAAAGGCTAACATTGAATTTCCATGTCATAATATGTAATCTAATAAAAATCCTTTAAAATTCAAAGGAGATACATGTGTCACTAGGCATTGGAAATTTTTTATTAATATAATTTACCTATCTTAAGCATGAGTGATCCCTAAGTGACCCAAAACTACATTAAATAAATAAAAAAAAATATCTTATTCTATAAAAGTTAAGTATCGATAATATTTTTAATGAAGTGTAACTAATTTGAATTTTAAATTTGCCTTTTTTATTTAAATTTCCTTAAATCTTGTGTAAACAATTAATTTAAATATAAATTAATACTATATTTGAAAAAAACTGCATTTTATGGTGTAATTTGAATTTATCTTAAATTTTTAAATTTAAAGTCACTTTTTCATTTAAATTTATTAAATCTTGTGTTTATTAAATTAATTAAATAAATATTATGTTATTTAATTTAATACGTGCAACTAATTTAAATTTAAACTTTATTTTTTAGTTTTAATTTTAGTACTTTAATTAACTTTAATTTGATTAAATTTAAATTAATTTAAAATTGTTTTTTTTTTTTTAAATTTAAATTTTATTAGATTTTGGTAATAAATTAATTTAATGATAAATTATATATATTGTTATTTTGGTAACATAACATTTATCTGGGTAATTTTGATAAAAGTAAAGTAACAAAAATGATATATTAAAAAATTGTCTACATGGCATTATTTTATTAATTTCTTAATTTTTTTCTTAAGTGACTAATTTTGAGTTGAAATTCCTCTAATTCGGAGTACGAAGGATGAATGAGTCATCAACTAAGAGAGTTAAAGAGGGGTTGGTCCTTGTCAAGGCATAAAGGACCATGATTGCTCGAAATGATTTATATGGAGTCTATCAATAAGTTGAGACAACTCATTCTTGAGCTTGCTTCCGTGCTTCATTGAATTAAATGAAGATTAGAGCCTCTAAGATAGGATATTTTTGTTGGAAATAATATTGAGAGGGGGGTGAATAAGTATTATTAGATCAAGAATTTTTCTTTTTCATAATCAGATCTATATACGCTACTTCAGAGAGGGGAAATAGCATGTACACACAACTTTCTTTAAGGAAAGCAGCGTTTATGCAGTAAACTTATGATTCAGTTAATTCATCATATGCTGATCTTTAATCAGTGCATCAATACTTCATCAATCATTAAACAGTAACCATGTGCAGTATAAACATAATAAACCATTACACAATAGCAACACATGTGAACACCAAGATTTAAGGTGGAAACTCAATGTGGATGAAAGCCACCTATTGTTGTCGTCTCTGTCTTCTTTTAATAATAAGAAAATCTGTTTACAATCTTGTATTGGTGCAGACTCATACTAGTATGCAGGCTTCTACCTACAGAAGGTTACAACCTTCTCTCATTCTCTAGCTTCTACTGGAAGGAAGCTACAACCCCCTAGCTCTTGTACTAGCCAATATGTTTACTAGTACATAGGTGCCAGTGTACAGAAAACTCCACTCTTCCACCAGAGACCACGTTTCATGAATTTTTAGATTGGATGCTACTGGCACATATAAAGACCTTGACTCATCAATAACCCATTAGAAATTTAGAAACTAAAACTTCATCAACCAACATGCAATTAATATGAAACAATCAGATCACTGTCATCAGAACATTGTGCTAAACCTTAAAACCTGTATCAACATTCAAAACCAACTAAAACCTCAAAAATTCATGTGTCAGACTGTATACACTACTTAAATGAAGAAAACTTGCATGTATACACTACTTCCTTCAGCCCAACTTGCGTATACCTCTAAAGATTCTGAATCATAAAATCTCTGAATCACGAACTATACCAACCAACATTGCACTGAACATTTGCTATCAACTTACAGAACTTTACATAGGTAGGCAACATAAAACACTTCTTCTCACTTATACAATCAATCAAATATCAACCCCCTTATGCAGTAAGATTTACATTCAGATCTAAGAAGACTTCATTGATAGACAATAGTCAAATAATAGCAACAATAAATTAGCAATATTGATCTGATAGATCAGTCATCTGTGAACCTCAAGCCTTTCTTTTGTATACGCTACTTGAAAGAACAAAACCTGTGTGTATATGCTCTTTTGCCGAGACGAACTTGCGTACAGATATGCAAATATTGACTCAGAACTTTGCTGCAATTCCAGACTTTAGACAAATCCAAATCATGATAGATAACAAATAAAACAGACACAAAACATCAGATCTAGCCTCAACCAATATCAGATCATTCAAGAATAAGTCATTTCAGGTCGCATAATCCTGATCTAATATTGAACTCAAGGTGCACATAAATATTTCAGATCTAGTCCCAAACATAACCCTACAACATAAAAATATACTTCAGATAGAATTATTCCTTATAATCTTATTCACTTACACATCTGGCCTTATGATCCTCTCTTCTTTATATAGTTTTTGGCCTTTCTCAATACCATGGACGGAATCCACTTAGGACCAATAACTTGCATCAAATACCACGGACTGAATACCTTGGACTAAATACCTAGTGTCAATATCATGGTCTAAAGATACCTTGGACCAAATACCTTGGACCAAAACCATGGTTTTCAGCATGTACGTGCTTTGCCTTCTCTGGGAGTGCGTGTGTATGTTATATTCTATTTGTGTTATGAGTCCCTGCGTGTATACATTGCTTGGGCTAAGTGAACATGCGTGTATCTCTTAAACTACTCTTACAACATCTTCTTCGTTCAACTTCTTTATTTTGATTAATAGACCTTAGTTCCATTTTCCTGATTCTCTGTACAACTTCCCTATTGCCTCTGAACATTCCTATTAGCCTCTTATCAAAATTGAGTTGACCTGTAGAGTTGCCATCAAGGATAATACTTGTATCATAATGCCAACAATCTCCCCCTTTGGACTTTATGGAAACCATGATGGTGTTGACTACTGCAAGCTATAAAGACTATTAGAGATACCATACAACACCAAAATACAAAAATACCCTCCCCCTTTGACATCAAGGGCAAAGGGTGGACCACTCTACTCTCCTACTTTGCATGATGCTATCCATACTCCCCTTGAGTACATGCTGAGTCTACAGAGAGATGATTCAATATAATAACATGACACTATAACTCAAAAAAGTGAGTATGACCTCCCTATGACCACGGACTCATACATACATCAATCATCCAACCAAGTGGGGATACACCATATTTGACTCATCTTCCCAACCAAGTGGGGATATACCAAAGTTTATACATGACATAATTCAACAATTATTACATCATCCATCCCAAGGATATTGGGGAAATAAATTACATCATATGACCAATAGAACTCATTGAAATATAGACCATTGGTAGAAGAAGTTATATCACAATAATGAATGATGCAACTAAGAAATAACTGAGTTCAACAACCATAATTCCAATAATGTGGAATGTGAATGCTCCCCCTGAACCTATTCTACCACTATTTTTTTGTTAGAAAAACATATACGCACTTTCAGCCAAGACAACCTACATGTACCTGCACATATACTACATGAAACCAATCGTGTAGTAAACTTCCTCTGAAAAACTAGATTTAACAATAGGATGATGCAACAACAAATCCCAGCTTTTGTCTAATATATTCAAATGTTTCTCTAGGAAGTGGTTTAGTGAATATATCAACAACCTATTCTTTGGAGGGGACATACTCCAATTCGACCTTTTGTTCAAGCACTTGTTCTTGTAGAAAATGGTAGTTGATGGGTATGTGCTTGGTCTTGGAGTGCATGACTGGATTCTTTGAAATACTGATGGCACTTGTATTATCACATATAATGGAGATGGGTGGAGTACATGTGATCTGAATGTCTTGCAAAGCTTGAATCATCCAAAGTAGTTGTGTGTAGCAAGATGCAACAACCACATACTCTGCTTCAACTGTAGATAAAGCAATTGAACTTTGTTTCTTGTTGAACCAAGACACTAACCTAGAACCCATATAGAATGCACCACCACTAGTGCTTTTTCTATCATCAACACTTCCTCCCCAATCTGCATATGTATATGCATGAAGAGTAAGATCTACATCTCTAGGATACCATAGTCCAAAGTCCTAAGTTCCTTGAAGATATTTGAAAATTCTTTTGACTGCCTGAAGGTGTCATTCCTTTGGATTTGCTTGGAATCTTCCAACTATTCCTACTGCATGCATGATGTCAGGTCAGGTACCTGTTAGATAAAGAAGGCTGCCAATCATGGATATGTAGGTTGGTTGATGTACTATTGCTAATTCATCATTTGAGCTGAGGCTGCATCTTGTTACCATTGGAGTACATACAGGTTTAGAATCTTTCATTCGGTACTTTTTCAAGGTTTTCTTGAGATATTTGGTTTGTAAAAGAAAAATACCATCTTTAGTTTGCTGAACTTGTAGACCAAGAAAATAGGTAAGTTCACCAAGCAAGGACATTTCAAATTCTTGCTGCATCACTGAAGCAAAATTTTGACTCATGGATTCTTCATTGCTACCAAAAATAATATCATCGACATAAACAATAATAATTAGAAATTTATCATTTGCAATCTTTGTATATAAATTGCTATCTATAGAACCTTTTGTAAAACCTTGTTGCTGTAGATATTTGTCAAGGCGGTAATACCAAGCCCTTGGAGGTTGTTTCAGACCATAGAGAGCCATTTTGAGTCCGCATACAAGTTTTGCATCATTTAAAAGAAAGAATCCTTCTGGTTGTTCAATATAAACTTCTTCTTCTAAATCTCCATTAAGGAAGGCTAATTTTACATCCATTTGGTATACTTTGAATTTCCGAAAACTGGAAAGAGCAAGAAACATTCTTATGGCTTCAAGTCTGGCAATAGGTGCAAAAGTTTCTTCAAAATATATACCTTCTTTTTGAGCATACCCTTTACAAACAATTCTGGCCTTGTTTCTAATGACTTCTCCATTTTCATTTAGCTTGTTCTTGAATATCCATTTAGTTCCTATAATATTTTTATCATGAGGTCTAGGAACTGATTTCCAGGTGTCATTCTTTTCAATTTGCTCAAGTTCTTCATCAATGGCCTTGACCCAACATTCATATTTGCATGCTTCATTTACATTTTGAGGTTTGGTGGAGGATAGCAATGCTAGATACCTTATGGTCCCTGTAGTAGTTCTTCTTGTCTATATACCAGCCTCCCTTTCTCCTAAAATTTGAGTTTCTGGATGATTTTTCTGAACATACCTGGACATAGTCTTTTCTTCTACCATTATATCTTCTTATGGTGCTTCATCGGTTTCTTCTTCAATATAATTTTGATTTTATGTGGGAATGTTATCCCCATCTTCCTCATTGTCATAATCTTATGTTGATTTTATCTATTTTTGATTTTTGCATGCTTCATCAACTACAACATCAATGCTTTCAACAATTTTCCCAAGTATTTAATTATAACATTTATATCATTTACTTCTGGAAGAATAACCAAGAAGAATCCCTTCATCTGCTCTAGGCTCAAACTTACCAAGTTTTTCATCAGTCCTTTTGATAAAAAATTTGCTTCCAAAAACTTTAAAGTATGTTACAGTAGGAGTCTTACCATACCAAAGTTCATGTGGAGTTTGAGTTCTATTTACCCAAACATTTGCTTTGTTGAGAATAGTCACAGTAGCGAATGCAGCTTCACCCCAGACGGTTGCAGGAGTTCCAGATGCATATAGCATTGCTCGAGCCATTTGTTGAATTGTTCTACTCATCCTTTCTACTACACCATTTTGCTGAGGTTTTCTTGCAGTGGAGAATTCCCTTTTTATTCCATGTTGTTCACAAAAGTCAAAGAGTTCATCCGATATAAATTCCCCTCCTCGATCAGATCTAAGCATTTGATTTTTCGATCTGATTCATTTTCAACCAAAGCTTTGAAGGCTTGGAACTTTTCAAATGCTTCATCTTTATGCTTTAGAAGACCTATCCAACACATTCTGGAAAAATAATCAATAACAAAATAAAGTATTCTTCTCCACGAGGTGACTTTTTCCTTGTTGGTCCACATGAATCAGTATGGATAAGTTCAAGAGGCTTACTAGCCGACCCTTCTTTTTCCATGAAGTGAACTTTGGTTTGCTTACCGATTTGACATGGTTTTCATATTGTATTTTCTGGGATGTTGATATCTGGAAGATCACGAAAAACCTTGAGTCTGCATGCTTTTCTTATTTGAGAAAAGCCTAGATGTCCCAATCTTCTATGCCACAACTAGTTTTCATCATTTTTGCTTAGATAGAACTGTTGTTGTCCTCCTTTGAGTATGTATGAGTTGTTTGGAGTTCTTGTACCTTTGATCATAGTCTCTCCTATATCAAGCTCATGAAAAACACATCCGTTTGATTGAAACACTACTTCATTTTCTTGATTGCACATTTGACTGACACTCAACAGGTTATGCTTTAAACCATTTACATACATAACATTTCCAGCTTTAACCTTTTCTTTTAAGAAAATAGAGCCTTTACCTTTTATGACAATTGGAGTGTCATTTCCAAATGAGACATTCTTTTCCTTTTCTAAGGCATTATATGAGTGAAGTTTCTCTTTGTCACCTATCATATCTTTGGAGCATCCACTGTCAATGTACCATTGATTTTCTTGTCCTTCTACATACAAGGCTATACCACATCTTTCTGTTTGAGATTCTTTCCTTCTCCTTATCTTGGGATTTGATGGCGTTTGCTCCTTTTGAGGTGTTTGCCAAAATTTCCTCCTGGATTCATATTCTTCATGACCAAAGTTGTTACAAATTGAGAATTCTATTTCATTTTCAAGAGGAGAAAAGTTATTATAGGAACTTCTCTTGATCCCTATTACATTCCTTTGATTTCATGCTTCTCTAGTCATGATGGTTTTGTAAGCAACGCATTGAGCAGCGTTGTGCCCAAAATTATGACATGAAAAGCATTGCCCATTAGAGAAGTTTCTACAACTATCGAATCTATTTACCTGTTGATTGTAGTTTCTATTGATATTCATCTTTGGAGCAAATTGAGTATGATTTGCCTAAGGTTGGTTGTGGTTTCTATTGATATTCATCCTTGGAGCAAATTGAGTATGATTTACCTGGTGATCGACTTTATGACTTTGCTGACGATTGTCATACTATTCATTGTTCTTTGCTGCATCAAGATAGATTTTGGTGGAGGTTGATGACTTCTGTGATTGAGATGCTTCTTCAGTATATCCAAGACCTGTCTTTGTCATAGGAGAACACTGAACTTTGATAATTTCATTTAAGTTTCCGATCCTTTAGCAAATCTAAGATTGTGAGATTTTGTTTTCTCAAAATCTTTTCTTAGACCCACAATTTCACATTCTAGTTTTTCATTGTGTTTTTCTTTTTCAGCAAGTTGGTATGTCATGATATCTATTATTCTTCTAAATAGATTTTGAGTTTAGAGATTTCTTCATGAAAGTTTTTCTCTTCTAAAGCATCCCAAAAATCATCATTGTCATAAGCCATGAGAAGTCTATAATCTTGACCAGTTTCATCTTCATCACTATTAGATGAAACATCGCTATCTTCATGAGTATAGTAACTCCTTCTATTAACAACTTGTTCCCTATTCCCTTTCGAATATTCCTTTACTTTTTCATATTTATCTTTATGAGGACATTTGGAAGCATAATGACTGACTCTACCACAAGTAAAGCATTTGAAAGGTATCTTACCTCTAAACCTTCCAGAACACCGTTGAAGCTTCTTGACAAAATTTACCTCATCTTCTTCTTCTGAAATGTGTCCTGATTCATTGTGTTCTTCCTTTTCTTTTCCTTTTGCTGAAGCTTTAAATGTGACTTCTCTCATATCTGATGGACCTCCTTTTCTCATCTGAAAAGTAGTTAGGATTCCGTGAAGCTGTGTCATAGTTATATTTTGCAGATCCTATTTTTCTTCTATGGAAGACACTTTTGATTCAAATTTAGTAGACAAGGATCTCAAAATTTTCTCAACTAAGGTAACTTCCTTTATTTCTTCACCTAGATTCTTCATATAATTAACAACCTCATCTATACGTAAGAAGTAACTAGCTATATTCTCATCACTATGCATCTTAAGAGTTTCATACTGAATTTTGAGAGTTTGAAGCTTAACACGTTTTACCTGAGAGTCTCCTTCGTAGCTCTAAACGATTTTTTTCCATATCTCTTTGGCTGGTTTGAGCTGCATGACTTTGAAAAACTCTGATTGTGACAAACTTCCCAATAAAGTATTGACAACTTTGGCATTGGTTTCATATTGCTTTTTACCTGCCGTGTCTGTAGGAATTGCTGTTGGAAATTTATAACCTCCTTCCACAATTTCCCAGACATCTGTTCCAAGAGATTGCAGATAGGCTGTGGTTCTTGTTTTCCAATAAACCAAGTTGCTCCCATTGAAGAATGGCGATCTGATGGATCCCATGCTTCCGTGATTATTCATCTTGATGGGTCTTCCTTCAATCGATCAAGCTTCTTCTAAAGAACTTGGCTCTGATACCAATTATTGGAAATAATACTGAGAGGGGGGGAGGGGGTGAATCAATATTATTAGATCAAGAATTTTTCTTTTTCATAATCATATTTATATACGCTACTTCAAAGAGGGGAACTGGCATGTACATGCAACTGTCTTTAAAGCAACCAACGTTTATGAGGTAAGCTTATGATTCAATTAATTCATCATTTTTTGATCTTTAATCAGTGCATCAATACTTCATCAATCATTAAACAGTAACCATGTGCAATATAAACATAATAAACCATTACACAAGAGCAACACACATGAACACCAAGATTTAAGGTGGAAAGCCAATGTGGGTGAAAACCACCTACTGTTGTCATCTCTGTCTTCTTTTAATAATAAGAATTTTTTTTTACATTCTTGTATTGGTATAGACTCATACTAGTATGCAGGCTTCTACTTGCAGAAGGTTACAACCTTCTCTCATTTTCCAGCTTCTACTGGAAGGGAGCTACAACCCCCTAGCTCTTCTACTAGCCAATATGTTTACTAGTACGTAGGTGCTAGCCTACAACAAACTCCATTCTTCCACGAGGGACCGTGTTTCATGAATTTTCAGACTAGATTCTCTTGGCACATATCAAGACATATGAAGACCTTGACTCATCAATAACCCATCAGAAATTTAGAAACTCAAACTTCATCAGCCAAAGTGTAGTTAATCTGAAACAATTAGATCACTGTCGTCAGAACACTGTGATGAACCCAAAAACCTATATCAACATTTAGAACCAACTGAAACCTCAAAAATTCATGTGTCAGATTGTATACACTACTTCAATGAAGAAAACCTGTATGTATACACTACATCCTTCAGCCCAACCTGCATATACCTCTAAAGATTCTGAATCATAAAATCTCTGAATCACAAACTATACCAACCAGCAGTTTACTGAACATCTACTATCAACTTACAAAACTTTACACAGGCAGGAAACAAGAAACACTTCTTCTCACTTATACAATCAATTAAATATAAACCTCCTTATGCATTCAAATTTACATTCAGATCTAAGAAGACTTCATTGACAGAAAACAATCAAATAGCAACAACAATAAATCAGCAATACTAATCTGATAGATCAATCATCTCTAAACATCAATCCTTTCTTTTGTATATGCTACTTGAAAGAACAGAACCTGTGTGTATACATTCTTGTGTCGAGATGAACCTGCATACAGATCTGCAAATATTGACTCAGAACTTTTCTACAATTGCAGACTTCAGACAAACACGGATCATGATAAATAACGAATAAAACAGATGCAAAACATCAGATATAGCCTCAACCAATATCAAATCATTCAAGAATAAGTCATTTTAGGTGTCATGATCCTAATCCAATATTGAAATCTAGGTGCACATAAATATTTCAAATCTAGTCCCAAACATAACCCTGCAACATAAAATATACTTGAAATAGAAGTATTCCTTGGAATCTTATTCATTTGCACATCTAGCTTTATGATCCTCTCTTCTTTATATAGTTTTTGGCCTTTCTCAATACCATGGAACGAATCCACCTAGGACCAATACGTTGGATCAAATACCACGTACTAAATACTTCAAACTAAATACCTAGGGTCAATATCATGGTCCAAATATACCTTGGACCAAATACCTCGGACCAAAACCATGGTTGTCAACATGTACGTACTTTGGGTGCTGTGGGAGTGCATGTGTATGCTATATGCTATTTCTGTTCTGAGTACCTATGTGTATACACTGCTTGGACTAAGTGAACCTACGTGTATCTCTTAAATTTCTCTTACATCATCTTCTTCCTTCAACTTCTTTATTCTGATCAATAGACCTTAGTGTCATCTTCCTAATCCTCTGTACCACCGCCCGATTGCCTCTAAATATTCTTGTTAGCCTCTTATCAAAGCTGAGTTGACTTTTAGAGTTGCCATCAAGGACAATACTTGTATTATAATTCCAACAATTTTTTCAAATAAAGGACAAGACCCTTGGTGGAGTGTATAGGTTATTGAGAATTTATGCCTCAGCATGGAGCCACTCTAGTGCCCATTCTTTGGTTCAATGGAATGACAAAATTAAAGTATCAAATGCAACAATAGGATGGACAACCATGTAGGAGTACTCTTGTGTAGTGTGAATGCTAGGATAATGGTGAACATAGAGAGCATCGTTCCTAGCACTGTAGAGGAACAAAACCCAAGATTGCAACTAAGCAATGGGGGGGAATGTAACATACTTTCCAGTGAGTTGTGTAGAGATCTCTGTGGGTGTGAGTGTGCTGATCAGGAAAGGCTGAGTGAGCCTTTTCTGCAAAGAAGAGGATGAGATTTCCTATGAAGTTTAAAGAGAAAACAAGAGCCTGTGATATTGTGTGAGAAGCAAAGAAGATCTTGTGAATAAAAGAGGTTGAGAAGAGCTCGTGGAACAGAAGGGGCTAAGTGCTGAATGTATGTCTTGAGAGTAGAGAGTTGATAATGGTATGATGTTGTGGAGTGGATAACGTGTTGAGAGAGTTGTGATGAGTTACTATTGTTGAGTAGAACAGTTGGTTGCTGCAGAATGAGCAGAGGGCAGAGAATGATTCGTGGGCCAAGGGTTGACTAGAAAAATGAGTTGTTATTATGTAAAGTAGCTGCCATTTATAGAGAAAATTAGTTCCTTATTGAGTGTAGGTTGGAGCTTGCATACAGGAAGTTGGTGCTTCCATCTCTAGTGGGTGTCTGGAGAAAGCTTGGGGGTTGGTGCCTCCTGTAGGTTGGTGCCTGCATAAATCCAAGGAGCTACAAGTTGGTGCTTGCAACAAGTACTTGAAGTTGGTGCTTCACATGGTGCTTCCGGTAAGCTGATTAGGTGTCTGCAAAAGGAGGGAGTTGGTGCTTCCTGCTAGTGGGTGCTAGCAAAAAATCAAAAGGGGTTGGTGCTTCCTGTGAGTGGTGGCTCACAAACAAATTGATGTAATAGAGTAGGTGCTCTTATTTTTACATCAATAACAACAACAAGATTTGGTGGTTTTTTCTCGAAAGGGTTTCCATGTAAAACCTCTGTGTCTCATGTGTTTCATGTTCATGATGTGTATTGTGTATGCTTGTATTGTTGGGTGTGGAGCCTCATTATATTCTTTATTTAGGGGTATTGCTGCATTGGACCCTAGTTCGTAATGGGGAAGAAACACCACCCATTTAATCGCTATCAGGGGGATGCAGGAGGGATGATGGTGATTTTTTTAGCCACACCCCTCCCCTGCCCCCCAGCAGGGGTTTGGGGGCAGTTTCCCCAAAGCTAAAAATAGTTGTAAAATTTCCTTGTAAAATATTGTAATTTTGTAGTCAATCTGAGCCATTCATTAGGTAGATGATATGACCATAGAATTTATTTTTAATTAAGGGTTTTTCCCTAGAAGGAAACCCCTCACTATATATGAGGGAATTGTATTGTGACTGTGTATATGAGTATTCTGAGAGAGAAAGAGAAAGGAGACTGTGTGAGAGTGAAGAGGAAATTATAATGGATCTGATGTAGGCTGTATCTCTTCATTTTACTAGATAATATAAAAAGAAGGATTGGATGTTTCTCTGTGGATGTAGCCCAAATTGGGTGAACCACGTATATCCATGTCTCTCCTGTTTTATGTGTTTTTTGTGTTTGTATTTCTCCAATATTTTGTGTGTTCAATTGCTCTATAATATATAATTTTCTAACAACTAGTATCAAAGCCTAAGGTCTATTTGGATGATAAAATCACAAGAGAGAAGGGTTTTTGGTTCGAGTGGGAGCAATGGCAGAAGATGGTAGGTTTAGGGTCGAGAAATTTAATGGCCAAAACTATCATTTGTGGAATATGCAGATGAAGATTATATGTATTAGAAATATCTGTACCTACCATCGAGAGCATAGAAAAGGAAGTCGATGAGTATGATAGATGCAGAATGGGAGCTTCTTGATAGAAAGACACTTGGAACAATATGGTTGTGTTTGGCGGTGTCGATAGCCTTTAATATTTCAAAGGAAACAAAAAAAGAGGGTTTAATTTTGGTATTGGCTGAACTATATGAAAATCCCCCGACCTCTAATAAGGTATTTCTTATGAAGAATTTATTTAATATGAAGATGTTAGAAGGTGGATTTGTTCCTGATCATTTAAATGATTTTAATATGGTTTCCAGTTAGTTAAGTTTTGTAGGGGTAAATTTTGGTGATGAAGTTAGGGCTTTGTTATTTATGTGCTCATTGCCAAAAAGTTGGAGTTTCTTAATTATGGCCATTAGTAACACTGTGTGTGGATCTAGTACTTGAAAGTTTGGTGATGTTTCCAGTGCCATCCTTAGCGAGGAAATGTGAAAGAAAAACTCCAGTGAGACATCAGGTAATGCTTTCATTGCAAAGACTAGGGGAAGAAAAATGGAAATATTAAAGGCCCCAGGATATCACAGTAAGTCAAGGAAAGGAAGAACCAAGTCTAGATTAGGGATACTGTGATGGAAATGCAAGAATAAATGACACCTGAAGAAAGACTGTAAGTCTCGGATCGGAAAAGAAGGAAACGAACAACAAGAAAACAATCATGAACTGAATGTGATAATTGATGTGTTGGAAGATGATTTGATTCTTTCATTAGAAAATATTATTGATGCCTAGGTGGTAGATTTAGGTGCCTCATTCCATGCCACACCTGATAGGAAACATTTTCATGATTGTGTTTAAGGAGATTTTGGACATGTTCATTTGGGTGATCATAAACCCTGTAAAATTGTTGGGATGGGTAAGGTTTTTATAAAACAACAAAATGGAAAACAATGGCTATTGAAAGAGGTAAGGCATGTTCCAAATATGAAGAAAAATCTAATTTCAACAAGGCAGTTGGGAGGTGAAGGCTATGTCACTGCTTTTATAGATAAAACCTGGAAGGTCACTAAAGGAGCCATGGTAATAGAAAAAGGTGAAAGGGCTAGTAAATTGTATTTATGCATTGGTGTTTCTAATTCTGTTAATGATTTAACCTCTATAGGAGTAGATACATCATTGTGGCATCATACGCTTGGGACATCAGTGAGAAGGGGATGCAAATTCTTCACTCAAGAAATTTGTTGCCAGGTTCGAAGCATATTGATTTGGATTTCTGTGAGAATTTTGTTTATGGAAAACAAAAGAGAGTCATATTTATTAGAGTTGCTAAAGGAAATAAAGGTGAAAAATTAGAGCTTGTGCATAAAGATGTATGGGGACCTTCTCAAGTGTCATCTCTCATTGGCTCTCGCTATTATGTTACTTTCATTGATGATGTAACTAGAAAAACCTTGATTGATTGTATTCGAAATAAATATGATGTATTTGATACTTTCAAGAAATGGAAATATTTTGTTGAGAATGAGATAGGAAAGAAGTTGAAGTGTCTCAAATAAGATAATGGAGGTGAATATTCCATAGTTTGATACGTATTTTTCAGAGCATGTAATTTGCAGAGAGAATAAAGTTCCAGGAACACCATAGGAAAATGGTGTGTAAGAAAGGATGAACAAGACAATCGTGGAGATTTCAAGGTGCATGAGATTGCATGCAGGATTGCCTTTAAAAGTTTGGGAGGGTGTTGTAGATAGTGTTGTTTATCTAATAAATAGAGATCCTTCAAATTCCTTGGATGGCGGTATTCCATAGGAGGCATGGACAGGTAAAAGGCTAAACTATTTTTTTTTAAAGACTTTTAGTTGTGCAGCCTTTGTCCACATTAATAAAGAAAATAGAACAAAGCTTGAGGAAAAATCAGAGAAATGTACCATTATTGGATATGGTATTAATGATTTTGTTATCGCTTATATGATAATGAAAATCCCAAAATAATTAGGAGTAGAGATGCCATATTCAACGAAAGGGTCTTGTATAAGGATCAAATGTAGAAAATAAACACAAAAAAGAAAGCAACAAATACACAATGCCTGATGAGGTCATAGAAAAATTAAAGGTGTATGAAAATCATAATGATCAACAATGACAACAACAAAAACAACCACAACAACAAAGGGAACCTCAAACACCTAAAAGTGGTGTTAGAATATCTACTAGGATAAGTAGACCCATGAATGATACTCTCCTTCATTATATTATATATTGTTGACTAATTCTCATGAACCAAAATGTTATGAAGAAGCAATGCAGGGAGAAACCAGGAAGAAGTGGGAGCTAGCCATGAAAGAAGAGATGAAATCCTTAGTACACAACCAAACTTGGGACTTAGTTAGGTTGTCTACAGGTAAAACAACATTGTAGAATAAATGCGTTTACAGGTTGAAGGAAGAATATGGAGGTAGAAAAAGGTATAAAGTGTTAGGTCCCTTTAATACTAGTGACTCCTCCATTACTATTGTCATTGTATACCTTATTGTTATTATTGTGCCCTTATTGTCCCCATATTGTTATTAGTGTGCCCCATAGAAACCCACTATTGTTATTGTTGTGCCCTTAAGTTATTACTATTAGGTAGGCTTGATCATATTGTGACCCCTTAGACTCCTATATATAGAAGGGAGGTTTAGTCATTTGTATCATCCAAGAATTGTTCATTTGTGTAATGTAAAGGAGGTTGCCCGCTTGAAAAGGCTGAATTCTAAGGCATTGATCTATATTTTCTATCTTTTTGTCAACTGGTTTCCCAACGTTTGGTATCAAAGCTTTGGATTTTAGGGTTTCGCTGCTCCAAATAGGTCATCGTGGAATTTTCGCTATAAATTTTTTTCTATGACATTCAGAGGCTAAAAAAAAACCCATTTGTGCCAAAATCATTCTGAACTTTGGATCTGAATTTCAATCTTGTTTCTCTATATGTTTAGAGATGATCTGAGGAAGTTAGGATTTTTGCAGACTCCCGAATTACATTCCAAAAAAGTGACCTGGAGAAAATTATCATAACTTTTCTTCTGAGCATCAGATTGAAATTTTGTCTGAAGTTTCAAAAATAGGACGGCTTGTAGTTTTATGTATGTCAGTTTTAGGTATCAAGGTCGAAACAGGGACACATGGCACTTCATACAAGTTCGCTCTGCTAAACTAGCCTATAATCAGGTCACCATGGGTGATTTGACATAACTCTTCCTTGGAGAATCCAATCTTGATCAGACTTGCGGGGTTAGAAAGAGGATCCAAAGGGATATTGTAGGACGTGATTTCAGATATTCGAGATCTGCAGTTAGAGAGATACAATAGATTCAATATCTAGCTCTTACAAAGTGAAGAAAAGGTGTGTAGTTTTTTTTTAAATTTTGCATAAGATTGGTTTGAAAAATTAGTTTGAAGGAATTCAAAGGGAATAGTGAAGAATTATTAGCATTAATTGATGCCCTGAAGAAAGAAAATGGAAACACTTACTAAGAAACCTGAAATCTCTAGCATGACTCATGAAGAAGAGGAAGAAATGCAACATGATATATCAAAATTACAAGACCAAGTACAACAAATTTCACTCTCACAAAAGGTAACTGAAGCCGAGATGAATGGCATGGAAGCTAATATGAATGGCATGCAAGTTAAGATGGATGGCATGGATGCTAAGATGAATGGCATGGACGCTAAGATGGAAGAATTGAAGATAAATTTGAATAAGTTGCTACAAGAAATGGTTACTAATGGTGAAAGGGTAGTAAAAGAAACTCATGTTGAAAAAAAAAAAATGTTAATCATGATTTCATAGACTCTAATGTTGGATTGAAGACCCGCCATGTTCCAAAAACCGATATGAGGAAGTTTTATGGCAAGGATCTCAGAACATGGATACTACAGATGGAGCAATTTTTTGATCTCCATACTGTGCAAAACACACAAAAGGTATGTATTGCAACTTTATATTTGGAACCAAATCAGTTTGTATGGTATCGATGGATTTTCTCTCATAAAAAAATTGTTATTTGGGTAGTTTTTACGGAACAAATGATAGCACATTATGAGGATACAAAAAACAACACTTTTTTTAGCCAATTGATAAATCTCAAACAAAAGGGTTCAATGATGGAGCTCATTGAGGACTTCCAAAAAATGAACATAAGGGTAAAATATATTCTAAAGGAGCATAGGATTGATGGGTTCATAGGGAATTTAAAGGATAATATCCAACATGAGGTTCGCCTTTGGGAACCTGATTCATTGGAGAATGCATTCAGGTTAGCAAGAAAAATGGAAAGTGAAATAATGGCAACCAAGAAGCCTACCACTCACAACTATAAAGATGGAAGTGTTGTTGCCCCTAGCCTTCCACAACCTACAAGGTTGACACCACAACAATTGGAAGAAAAAATAGCCAAAGGGCTTTGTTACAGTTGTGATAGAAAATACAATAAAGGTCATAAGTGTGCTGAGAAGAAATTATTCTACATAGATTGTGAAAAGGAAAAAGAAATGTCAAAAGAAGAGGATATACTCTAGGAACAAACCCTAGATAAAGAAGAAATGAATCAGACCATATATCGTAATGCATTGGCTGGAATTAGCACTCAAACTATCACGATAGAAGGACATATCAAGAAGAAAAAGGAAAAAGTGTTGATTTATTCGGGAAGTACCCATAATTTTATTCATTGTAAGATAGCCAAGGAATTGAATTGCTTCCTATATCCAGCACCAGAGTGTCAAGTGATGGTTGCAAGTGGAGGAACAATAAATTTCTCTGGAAAGTGCCATAATATCAAGCTATCCATGGGAGAATATGTATTGCATAGCCCAATTCTTTCCATTCCAATGGGTGTTGTTGATGTTGTACTAGGAATCCAATGGCTACAATCCTTGGGTACAATAGCTTTTAATTTTCAAGAACTTTTCATGAAATTTTGTGTAGAAGAAAAGGAAGTTGAATTTAGGGGTATTACAGGGAAACCGAGAAAGATAATAAAATCTAATGGTAGGAAAAATCTTCTAAAGAAGGAACAATGAGTTGTAATTTCACAATTATGTTCTCTAGAGATTCCAACATCGAAATCATCTATTTATCCAGATCTCCAAAAAGTCTTGGAAAATCATTCCAAGGTATTTGAGACTCCCAAAGGCCTCCCACCTATTTGTGATCATGATCATGCTATTCATTTGATTCCAGGATGTGTTCCTCAAAACCTCATGCTATATAGATATCCCTATGCCCAAAAGAGTGAAATTGAACATATGGTTGCAGAAGTGCTAGAGGTTGGAATAATTAAACCTAGTCAAAGTTCTTTCTCTACTCCAAAAGTATTGGTGCGCAAGAAGGATGGATCATGGCACATGTGTTCGGATTATAGGGAGCTCAACAAGCTCACTATTAAAGATAAAGTTCCCATTCCTGTCATTGATGAATTATTGGATGAATTGCATGGATCAATTTACTTCACCAAATTGGATCTTCGTTCAGGATATCATCAAATCAGAATGAAGACTGAAGACATTCCGAAAACAACATTTAGAACCCATGAGGGTCATTATGAATTTTTTGTCATGCCTTTTGGCCTTACCAATGAACCTTCTACATTTCAAGGTTTGATGAATTCCATTTTCAAACCCTTAGAAAATTTTCGTTAGTATTTTTTGATGATATACTAATCTACAACAAGTCTTGGAAGGATCGTACTGAACATGTTGACAGGGTGCTCAAACTATTGAAGGATAAACAATTATATGCAAAAGGCTCCAAATGTTTCTTTGGAGTAAAAGAGGTGGAATATCTGGGTCATATTGCATCTCATGAAGGTGTTAAGGTAGACCCTAGCAAAATTGAAGCCATTAAGGAATGGAAAATCCCCATGTCCATAAAGCATATGCGAGGATTTCTCGGGTTGACAGGGTATTATCACAAGTTTTTTAAGAATTATGGGAGAATAGCAGCACCTCTAACAACATTATTGAATAAAGATGCATTTTCATGGACTCCAGAAGCAACAAAGGCCTTTGAACATCTTAAAGAGGCAATGTGCCAAGCACCAGTCTTAGCTACATCGGACTTCACAAAAACCTTTATTATGGAATGTGATGCTTTAGGAGATGGAATTGGCATTGTTTTAATTCAAGATGAAAGACCCATTGCTTTCGAAAGTCATCCAATCAAAGGAAAGTATTTACATAAAGCTATTGATGAGATGGAAATATTGGCAATACTATATGCACTTACGTAATGGCGACCCTACCTAATGGGAAGACACTTCACCATAAAAAATAGATCATGATAGTCTTAAATGCTTTTTAGAACAATTTTTTTTTTTTTTTTGCTGAAGAAAGAGATGATCCTTCTATTGACTTAAGAAAAAAAATAATTTACATAGGTTACAGCAAGCAATCAAAAGTGCAAACCCCCACCAGGAGGAGGGAGAATTAAACAATGTGCCCTAAAACCCGCTTTTAAACAAAAAAAAAACCAAAAGGTCCAATCACAAGTTAGCCTCCAATGATCTATCCCCTTTAATCATACAATCCACAAACAAATCACGTTGAGCAGTGGCCCACAAAAACCCCCTAAACTGCTTGGCCAATTATGGCCGTCAATCTTCCCCTTCTAATCTGACGGCTAGTATTCATATCGCGTAGCTTACAAACAGGATGAATACCACGCGATGAGGGCGGTATTCCTTCCTCGATCCCCGCCACGTGTTGCTCTCTGAGTGGCATCACTAGCTTTTCTTGAAAACTGTCTTTGGGTTTGAGGGCGCCCGATAAAGGTGTTAAAGCATAAGAGGTTTTGGCCTTTCGGTCCCACAAACCTGCACGATCATTTGTGGCCATTGATCTTCCCCCTCCTGATCCTACGACCCAGATCAATATCGCACATCTCATAAGCTCAAGGAATACCGTGCGATGAGGGCGGTATTCATTCTTCTTCCCCTACTATGTGTCAATTGCTGAGTGGCATCGCATGCCATCCTGGAAAGCAGCTTCTTGGTCAAAGGGCGCTCGATGTGTGTGGTATATCCAAAGCAGTTTTTGACTCTGGTATTCAACTCTCCATTGTCGGTCTTCTCGGTAGCCCATATCCTCGGAGCTTTTCCTTTTGCGTAGATAGCTTCTGGCCCTATGACTTCCTCCATCCAAATGTTCAGTAGTGCCCAGGCTAATGTAGACTTCGCTGAAATCTTGAGCAATCCTAAAGTCCACATCTACTGAGACTCTGCCTAAAGTGAACTTATTACTCATTTTCATAAAGTGAAATGCTCTCTCTGTCTATTCTGATAGTATTGTCTGTCTATGAGGGCCCGAGATGAGCATTCATCTCTCACTTTGTCATCTGTAACATCCTCATTGGCTAGCCAGTTTGCTACTTTGTTGGCTTCCCTGCGAACATCCACAAACTTGAGATCTCTTAGAATTCTTAGGTGTGATTGGATTCTTTGGTAGACTTGCAGAAGCCACTAGTGACCTGAAATTCTCTCTGGTGCTGCTCCTATGCTCAGCCTCTTGACCAAATTAATGACTAACTCTGAGTCAGCCTCTATGATGACATTATGTGTGTTGTTCTTATGCAGTATTTCCAAGCAGAGCTCCATCGCCATGAGCTCAGCCATGTTGTTGGTTTCCTTCCCTAGATAACCATGGAAAATAACCTATATGTTTCCGTCCTCATCTCTCATGACTCCTTCATACCCTGCGTCTCTAGGATTTCCTTTTGAGGCACCATCTATGTTAAATTTTAAAAAACCTTGTGAAGGGGGTTGCCAGAAAGCCTTTCCTTCTGTGTTATGCTTGGTGATCTACAAAGGACTCTAACGGAGATGTACCTGAAGCTCTTGTTTTTCCAGGATGCTAGCCTCTCTATTTCATCTAGGATTCTCGGAGGAGACTCTCCCCATGATGTGGACAGTCTGCTTGAGTTGCTTGAGGATTAGCTTTATGATGCTGCTCACCAAGCCCAATTTATCTTTGAAAATTCTGTTGTTGTGCTCCTTCCATACGTTCCAGATAAAAAAACCTAGGATCAAAGCCCAGGCTGAGTTTATTGTCTCATTATCCGAAAAAAATTTCCTCCAATTTTTCAGCATAGCAATGATGTCATTTTCGTGCCTGTCTATCTACTCGAAGACATCTCCAACCTAGCTCATAGTGTGGTAGTGAAGGAGAAACTATTGAGGAGATGATTTGTGGATTCTTCCTGTTGTCCACACAGGTAACATCTTGAGGGGCCAACAAAGCCTCTCTTTATTAGATTATCCCATGTCAAAATTTTACCTTGTTGAACCAACCATTTAAATAGTTTGACCTTCATCCAGTGAGGGTTATCCTAGAGTTCTTTCCATGTCTTGTCAGTGCTTGGAGAGTTAAGCCCTGTAGTGATTCTTTTGGCTTCTTTAGGGGTGAAGAGACCCACCTTATTCCTCCCCCATCATAACTGATCATCCGAGGTTGAGGTTAAGATTTGTCTCTTTTCCAGAATACCTTGGAGGGCCTTAGCTTGAGTATTCAACATGTTCATCTCATTCTAGAATAGAAGCTTCCATATTCGCCATTTTTCATTACTCCTTGACTGATCCCAATAGTCACTTACCCTTCTTAAGCCTTTATTGATGATATCCATTTGGATACTTGCTAATTCTTCTCTGCTGAGATTCCTTCCTATTGCCAATTGTCCTCCTAGAACCAGGCCAAATTTCCATTTCTGATCTCCCAGAAACTATGTTCTTGAACTAAGGCCCTGTTCACCCAAGCTCTGTTCCAAACTTATGAACCTTTTAATTGTCCTGTCATTCTTATGAGGTTCATATTCGACCAATTCATTGCATACTTTTGTTTCTAGAGTTTTTCCTAGGGGGCTCATATTTCCTTTAGCCATCTCCACCAGACTTTAGCTCCCAGAACTTTGTTCATAATTCCTGGGTCATGGAGACCCAGGCCACCATGGGATTTAGGCATGCAAATCTTTTCCTAAGGCACCAAAGCCCATTTCTTCTTTTCTTCACCCTTCCCCTAGAGAAAGTCTCTTTGAATGTTTCTTATTTGAATGCTGACTCTAGTTGGTGTCGGAATGGCTAATAGCATATAGATAGGGATGGTTTGGAGGATAGCCTTAGTGAGAGTTAGTCTTCTAGCTAGATTTAGGGCTCTGTTTGTCCATTTATTGACTTTGTCTTTCAATTTATTTAGAACAGGCTCCCAAATGTCCTTATGTAATGTTTTGTCAGGGAGGGGAACTCCCATATGCTTCGAGGGCAATGAATCTCTTTGAAAGCCCAAAATTCTGGAAATATTTCTTTGAATTGAAATGTCAGTATTGAAAAATAAGATCTTTGATTTAGTAAGACTTACCACAGTGCCCGCTGCCATTGCAAATTCATACATAATTTTCTTAAAATCTTTGGCTTCCTTGACTGTGGGAGTGCCTTGAAGCATAGTATCATCCACAAATTATTGTTGTGTCACCATGTCTCCCTCTTGAGTAAGTCTCACACCTTGAATTCTACCTTCCCCCTTAGCAGCTCTTATTGCTCTACCCAACCCTTCCATCATGAGAATGAAAAGGAATAGGGAAAGAAGATCACCTTTCCTAAGACCTCTTGTAGGCTTGAAGGTTTTGAAGGGAGAGCCATTGAGAAGAATAGAACAGCTAGTAGTAGTAACTAGAGCCATGACCCTTCTAATCTAGTTGTGCTCAAATTCGTAAGCTTTAAGCATTGCTTTTATGTAAGTCCAGCTAAGTTTGTCATAGGCTTTTGCTATGTCTAGCTTAATTATCATTCTTGCCTACTTGTTTGTAATGAGTGAATGAACCACTTCATGAGCTTGAATTATGTTATTAAGAATCTGTCTTCCTTCCACATAACTCATCTTCTCCTCTGACACCAGGGTAGGGAGGAGTGCTTTGAGTCGGTTGGTAATTACCTTGGATATTATTTTGTACAAGGCTATAGGTCTGAATCTATCTGGGGAGGAGGCCTTTTCTTGTTTGGGGATTAAGGCTACGAAAGATTCATTAAGCGCCCTCAAGACAGTTTTAGAATTGTTCATGTCTTCCACCACCTCCAGAATATCATGCTTTACAATCCTCCAGAAAGTTTTGAAAAAGTCCACATTGAAGCCATCAGGGCCTAGAGCTTTCCCATTGTGCATCTTTGTGATGATTCCTCAAGCTGTTCCTCTGTTATTGGTCTGTTGAGATTGTAATTGTCTTCCATGGAGACCAATTTAGGAATGTCCTATGTAAATATTTTCATATACTGAGATCTGTCTACAGTGGTCTCCTCAGCTATTTTCTGGAAATGCTGGACTAGAACCTCTTCCATCTCCTCATGCGTGTTTCTTTCAACTCCATGATGGTCAGTGTGTTTCAAAATTCTATTGTTGTTTCTATGGTCTATAGGGGATCTGTGAAAGAATTTGGTGTTCCTCTCTCCTTCCTTGATCCATTGGACCCTAGATTTTTGTCTCTAGAGTATTTCCTCTTGTAAACATCTATTCTCCCATTCATGCTGTAGTGAATCTGCAATCTCTTTTCTTTCCTTTGTGTAGCCTTCTGTGATAAGAATTTGGTTTATTTCCTTTAGTTTCCTTTAGCTTTGAAGATGTTACCAAATTCATTTTTATTCTAGTCTTTGAGTTTGCCTTTAATGTGCTTGAGTCTGCAATGAAGAAGGAACATCTTTGTGCCTTTGAAGGGTATCTCTTCTTTCCACCATCTTGCAATGTTTTTGAGGAAATCTGAGTGTGTGTGCCATACATTCTCAAACCTGAAGGGGTTGTTCCTAGGTTTTCCAATTAGAGAAGCTTCCAATTGGATGGGCCAATGGTAAGAACCACCAAAAGGTAGGATGAACACTGCTAGACTTCTTCCCATGAGTAGAAGTTCCTCTGAAATAATGAATCTATCTGACTTTGACACTACTTGGTTAGAGCCCCCGTTTTGTTATTCCAAGTGAAAATTCCACTATTAGTGTCCATACCCACCAGTTTCATATTGGTTAGGAAGTTCTGGAAGGCAACTGACTCTCGACCAAGTGTTCTAGCTCCCCCTTTTTTCTCCATGAGAGATTTTATCATGTTAAAATTTCCCCCTAGAATCCAAGGTAAAGATGGGTATCTCTTCTTCATATCCTCCAGTGTGGTAAGGAGCAAAAGTTTGTCCTCCGTTAGTTGGGGACCATAGATATTGGTGATCATATAAGACTGCCTGTCACCCATACATTGGAGGATCAAAGAAAGGTGATGTCTGGATGCCTTTGCATCTTGTATACCAAATTTATGAGGATCCCATAGAGTGAGAATGCCACTATCCGATTTATTTTCCTTGACCTCAAGATATTCATATATATTTAACCATTTGTTGTGTTTTTCTCTGATATTCTCCATAGAGCATTTTGTTTCCTATATGAACACTATGTCAGGTTTCTCCTCTATGATCCTATTGCTTAGATTCCTGTGTTTCCTTCTGCTCCCTAGTCCTCTAATGTTTTAGGTTGTGATTTTCATTGAGGTGGGGTTTTGAAGGAGTAACTGGATAGGTCTTTCATCCTTCCTGAGCCAATCATGAGTTTGCCACATTCCAGTAGCAATTCTTTCTGTCTCTTTCTTCCTCTCTTTCTGCCTCGGTTTTTCACTAATTTTCCTACTATTAATCCTGGTGAGGAAACCCCTTTGTTTTTCTGATTGTCATGTCCTCTTTTTACTCCTACAGCTATTTGGTGTGACTTGCTGAGGAATATTTGCTAAACCTTGTCAACTTCGTCCTGTGGTATGGATTAATACCCATGCTTCCTCCTTGTTCTAGAAACTTTTCTAACCCCAGGTTCTCCCTTTCCAGGATCTCTTGTAAGTCTTGGTCCTATGTATCACTTTCGCCTGGAGTCATTTCCTGTTTTTTTTTCTATTTCCATGATACTCAATGGGTCTGTTATGTTTTCATTCTGTTCCTGTGTGAACTCCATACTTGTCTCTTTTCCTTTCCCTCTTTCCATTTGTTTCTCTATTTGCATTTGATTTCCCTTATCTTCTTCTTGTTCTTCTAAGATCTCAAAACTGTTGTGACTGCTTAATTTCTTATCATTAGGGTTCTTTTGTGTCTTCCTTCCCCCTCCTTTACCTTTCCGTCCCACTTTAGTAAAACCCATATGATCTTTCCCTTTGCTGGTGTTTTGGTATTCCTCACTTTTGTTAAGAGGGAAATCTTTGAATAGGTGTCCATGCTCATGAAATTCGCGACATATGAAGGGGATGTGCTCATAGTTAACTACCTGAACCCATTCCTCATCATAGACTTCAAGAATGACCTCATCTGGAAGAGCTCCAGAAAGGTACATTTCCACACATATGTGAGCATAGGAGGTATACTTTCCTCGTATGGTTTCTTCTGAAATCTTTAAAAAATGACCTAATGTATTGCATATTGCTTTTAAATACTCTGGCATCCAATAATCTAAGGGTAAGGAGTAGAATCTAATCCATACCAGTACTGATGTGAATGTTTCTTGCTCTGGCATAAAGTTCATCGTCCATGGGCGCATATAGAGACCAGCTTCCGCATAGAAGTATGATCCTCCTTCAAAAATCCTATCTCTCTCCTCCATGTTCGTGAACACCATTGTAAAAAAACCTTTGGATCTAAGATGTATATTTAACTCCCCTTTTTGTTTCTAGTTGTATTTTATCCAAGTGTACAACACTTTCTCTGTCGGCTAGATTCCCACAAACTTGCATATGATTGCGTAGTTTGTCATATGATCCATGTGCACTTAAAGAGCATGATCATTCAGTATACCCTGTGGTTTAGTGTTGGTCTTGGGTTTGCATGGCCCCATCTTGGTTCTATTTCCTATTCTTTGACCACTGTCTTCTGCTTTATCCTCCTATTGGTGTTCCTCGTGGGTCCCTTGCTCTACATGGGTTTTGCTACCTTCCTCCTTTTGGGTTTCAGGAATCCTTGTCTTGTCCTCCAAGGAGTGTGGAGGCTTGTTCCTATTTCCTGCTCCTCCTCTATTTGAAACCACATTACTGTAGGAGGGAGTGGAGCTCCCTCATCCCTACGCTTCCATGGTTTCCTGTTTTCCCATGTCTCCTTTGTTATCAAACCCTAGAACCTCCTCATCGATCCGCAAAAAAAAAAAAAAAAAAAAAAAAAAAAACTGTTTAGAACGAATATTTTCCTCTTAAGAGCAACAAAAATGGGTCATAAAGATGTTGGGTTATGACTTTGAAATCATGTACAAAAAAGGGAAGCAAAATTTTATGGCAGATGTACTCTTAAGAAAGGATGAGGATGTGGAAGCATTTTTGTGCGCCATTTATATTATCCAACCAGATTGGATAAATAAAACAAGGGATGAATGGAACAATGATGAAGAAGTGTGGGCACTCATTCAAAAGTTACAACAAGATCCCAGTACATCTGATACATTGAGCTGGAAAAATGATTCGTTATGGTACAAAGATCGCTTATACCTATGTATGAATTCCCAACTCAAACAAAATATTCTTACGGAATTGCACACTTCTCCCTTAGGAGGGCACTAAGAATTTTTAAAAACTTACCACAGGGTTAAGAAGGAATTTTTTTTGGGATGGCCTTAAATCAGATATTCAAAAGTTTGTGGCGGAATTCTTGGTTGGCCAACAAAATAAAGTTGAAACAATTAAGACCCCTGGTCTATTACAACCTTTATCCATTCCAAGCCAATGTTGGGAGGAGGTTTCAATGGATTTTATCATAGGTTTACCCAAGTCCGAAGGAAAGAGTTTCATCATGGTGGTAGTTGACAGACTTACCAAGTATGCACACTTTTGTGCATTATCACATCCATTTAAAGCCAGTAAAGTTTCAACTGCATTTATGGAAATAATTCAAAAGCTACATGGAAACCCAAAGATTATTGTAAGCGACAGAGATCCCATTTTACTTGGAAATTTTTGGACAAAATTATTTTCTTGTCTCAGTACTCAGTTAGCTCATAGATCATCTTATCATCCTCAATCTAATTGACAAACTGAGATAGTAAACAAATGTTTAGAATGATATCTTCGCTGCTTTGTATATGATAAACAAACACAATGTGTCAAATGGTTTCCTCTGGCTAAATGGTGGTATAACACTTCCTTCCTTACTGCAACAAAAATGACCCCATTTATGGCACTTTATGGATATCATCCAACATCCATCACATCATATTTAAGATATAATTCTAAGGTTCAAGTAGTGGAACATCACATTGAGCATCAACAACAAGTTCTCCAACTCTTAAAGGATAACCTTACGTTGGCGCAGAATAGAATGAAAAAATAGGCATATCAACATCGCAGTGAAAGAAGTTTTGATGTACGTGACTAGGTATTCCTACGGCTACAACCATATAAACAAATTTCCCTCAAGCAAGCTAAAAAATATAATAAATTATCACCAAAGTATTATAGTCCATCCAAGGTGTTGCAAAAGATTGGTACTATGGCATACAAATTGGAGCTTCCCATAGCTTCCCGAGTGCACCCAGTTTTCCATGTTTCATGTTTAAAGAAGGTTATAGGTGAAAAGCTCCCAGTTCAAACAATATTCCCAAAACTTGACGAGGAAGGAAAAATCATATTGGAACTGGAAGTAGTCACAGAAGCAAGAACTCGACAATTACGAATTCGATCAATTTCGGAGTATCTCATCAAGTGGAAGAACTTATATGCTGAAGATTACACATGGGAGGATGAAAATTTTATACAAAAGCATTCAAAACTACTCAAGCATTGAGGACAATGCTTTTTGGGAGGGGAGCATGTTAGGTCCCTATAATGCTAGTGATTCCCGCATTACTATTGTCATTGTATCCCTTATTGTTATTCTTTTTCCCCTATTGTCCCCATATTGTTATTAGTGTGCCCCATAGAAACCCACTATTGTTATTGTTTTGCCCTTATGTTATTACTATTAGGTAGGCTTGATTATATTGTGACCCCTTAGACTCCTATATATGGAAGGGAGGTTTATTCATTAGTATCATCCAATAATTGTTCATTTGTGTAATGTAAAGGAGGTTTCCCCCTCGAAGAGGCTAAATTCTACGGCGTTGATCTATCTTTTCTATCTTTTTGTGAGCTAGTTACTAACATAACGATATACTTTTGGTGAAGGGGTTTAGATAGAAGAAAGGTATAGTCTTTGATGAAATATTTTCTCTTGTTGTTAAAATGACTTCAGTCAAAACTATTTTAAGTCTAGTAGTAGTAAAAGATTTGCATCTTGAGCAGTTAGATGTAAAGATGACCTTTCTCCATGGGATTTGGAGGAAGAGATCTATATGCAACAACCACAAGGGTATGAGCTCAAAGAGAAGGAGAAACTAGTGTGCAAGTTGAAGAAGAGCTTGTATGGCTTAAAACAGGCTCCAAGGCAGTGGTATCTAAAATTTCATAGGTTTATGCCCAAACAAGGTTATAATAGATGTCACTATGATCATTGTGTTTATGTCAAAAGGAAAAATGATGGCAACTATATTATATTGTTAATGTATGTAGATGACATTCTTGTTGCAGGGTCTAACATTGTTAGGTCCCTCTAATACTAGTGATTCCCCCATTACTATTGCCATTGTAGCCCTTATTGTTATTATTGTGCCCCTATTGTCCCCATATTGTTATTATTGTGCCCCATAGAAGCCCACTATTGTTATTATTATGCCCTTATATTATTATTGTTATGTCAACTTTGATTATATTGTAACCCCTTAGACTCTTATATATAGAAAGTAGGTTTTTTCATTTGTATCATCCAAGAATTGTTCATTTGTGTAATGAAAAGGAGGTGTTCCCCTATAAGAGGCTTATTTTGAAGTCTTTGATCTATCTTTTATATCTTTTTGTGAGCTGGTTTCATAACATTTGGTATCAGAGCTTTGGATTCTAGGGTTTCGCTGCTCTAAAATAGGTCATCGTGGAATTTTCGCTATAACTTTTTGTCTGTGAGGTTTCAGAAGCTAATAAACAAACCCATTTAATAATAAATCACAATGATCCTCAAGTACTAATTTCAGATCTTTTCTCGCTATATTTTTGGATATATGATCCAGGAAATTAGGCTTTTGGAAGGCTCCCGAATTACATCCCAAACAGGTGACCTTGGGAAAGTAATCATCACTTTCTCTCTATGTATCAGATTGAAATTTAGTAAGAAGTTGCAAAAAGAGGATGAACTTTAGTTTTTGTTGCATTGTTTTCAGGTACGAAGGTTGAAGCAGTGACACGTGACACTTCGTACAAGCTTTCTCTACTAAAATAGTGTATAATCAAGTCATATTTGGAGAATGGGCATAATGATTATTGGAGAATCCAATTTTGATCATACTAGTGGTGCTTGAAAGAGGACTTAGAGGGATACCACAGTTCCAAATTACAAACCTTGGAGATCCAAAATTTCAGAGATACATCAGATTCAATATCGCTTTCTTACAAAGTGAAAAAAGGTGTGTAGTTTTTCTTAAAATTTTGCATAAGTTTGGTTTGAAAAATTAGTTTGAAGGAATTCAAAGGGCATAGTGAAGAATAATTATCATTAATTGATTCCCCAAAGAAAGAAAATGGAAACACCTAGTAAGAAACCTGAAATCTCTAGCATGACTCATGAAGAAGAGGAAGAAATGCAACATGATATATCACAATTACAAGACCAAGTGCAACAAATTTCACTCTCACAAAAATTAACAGAAGCTAAGATGGATGGTTTAAAGAAAATCATGGAAGATAAGATGGATGGTATAAATAAAGGCGTGGAAGCTAAGATGGATGGTATGAAAGACAACATTGAAGATTTGAAGAAGTACATGGAAGGTTGGAAGGAAGGTTTGACAAAGTTGCTACAAGAAAAGCTTCCTAATGGCGAAAAAGTAATATAGAAAACTCATGATGAGAACAAAATAAATGTTAATAATGATTTCATAGACTCTAACGGTGTATTGAATACCCACCATGTTCCAAAGATCGATATGAGGAAGTTTGATGACAAGGATCCTGTAACATGGATACTACAAATGGAGCAATATTTCGATCTCCATAATGTGCAAAAAAAACGAAAGGTACATATTGCAACTTTATATTTGGAACCAAATCAGTTTGTATAGTATCAATGGCTTTTCTCTCGTAAAAAAATTGTATTGTCACTTGGGCAATTTTATGGAATAAATGATAGCACATTATGAGGATACAAAAAGCAACACTTTTTTTTAGCAAAATGATAAATCTCAAACAAAAGGGTTCAATGATGGAGCACATTGAGGACTTCCAAAAATTGAATATAAGGGTAAAAGATATTCCAAAGGAGCATAGGATTGATGTGTTCATAGGGACTTGAAAGGATAACATCCAACATGAGGTTCACCTTTGGGAACCAAGATGAACTTGATTCATTGGAGAAGGCATTCAGGTTGGCAAGAAAAATGGAAAGAAAAATTATGGCAACAAGGAAGCCTAACACTCACAACTATAAAGATGGAAGTGTTGTTTCCCCTAGCCTTCCACAACCTACAAGGTAGACACCATAACAGTTGGAAGAAAAAAGAGAAAAAGGGCTTTGTTACACTTGTGATAGCAAATACACTAAAGGTCATATGTGTGCTAAGAAGAAATTATTTTACATAGATTGTGAAGAGGAGGAAGAAAAGGTAAAAGAAACATCAAAAGAAGAAGATGTACACTAGGTAAAAACTCTAGAGAAAGAAGAAATGAATTTGACCATATCTTGTAATGCATTGGCCAGAATTATCACTCCACAAATTATCAAGATAGAAGTACATATCAGGAAGAAAAAGGTAATAGTGTTGATTGATTCGGGAAGTACCCATAATTTTATTCATTGTAAGATAGCCAAGGAATTAAATTTCTTCCATATCCAGCACCAGAGTGTCAACTGATGGTTGAAAGTGGAGGAAACATAAATATCTATGGAAAGTGCCATAAAATCAAGGTATCCATGGGGAATATGTATTGAATAGCTCAATGCTTTCCATTCCAATGGGTGGTGCTAATGTTTTAATAGGAGTCTAATGGCTACAATCATTGTGTACAATAACTTTTTATTTTCAAGAACTTTTCATGAAATTTTCTTCGGAAGGAAAGGAAGTTGAATTATGGGGTATCACAAGGAAACTGGGAAAGATAATCAGCTCTAACGGAATGACAAAGCTTCTAAAGAAAGAATAACAAAGAGTAGGTGCACAATTATGTTTGCTAGAGGTTCCCACATCGAAATCAACTATTTCTCTAGATCTCCAAAAAGTCCTGGACAATCATTCCAAGGTATTTGAGACTCCCAAAGGCCTCCCACCTCTCTATGATCATGATCATGCTATTCATTTGATTCTAGGAAGTGTTCCTCCAAACATTAGGCTTTACAAATATCCCTATGCCCAAAAGAGTGAAATTGAACATATGGTTGCGGAAATGCTAGAGGCTGGTATAATTCAACCTAGACAAAGTTCTTTCTCTGCTCCAGTAGTATTGGTGCACAAGAACGATGGGTCATGGCACATGTGTCCAGATTATAGGGAGATCAACAAGCTCACTATTAAAAATGAATTTCCCTTTCCTATCATTGATTAATTATTGGATGAATTTCATGGATCAATTTACTTCACCAAGTTGGATCTTCTTTCAGGATATCATCAAATCAAAATGAAGACTGAAGAAATTCTAAAAGCAACATTTAGAACTCATGAGGGTCACTATGAATTTTTGGTCATGCCTTTTGGCCTTACCAATGCACCTTCTACATTTTAAGGTTTGATGAATTCCATTTTCAAACCCTTCCTTAGAAAATTTGTGTTAGTATTTTTTGATGATATACTAATCTACAACAAGTCTTGGAAGGATCATGTTGAACATGTTGAAAAGATGCTCAAGCTATTGGAGGAGAAACAATTATATGCAAAAAGTTCCAAATGTTTATTTGGAGTAAAAGAGATGGAATATCTGGGTCACATTGTATCTCATGAAGGTGTTAAGGTAGACCGTAGCAAAATTAAAGCCATTAAGGAATGGAAATTCCCCACATCCATAAAGCATCTAGGAGGATTTCTCAGGTTGAGAGGATATTATTACAAGTATGTTAATAATTATGGGAGAATAGTGGCACCTCTAGCAACATTATTGAAGAAAGATGCATTTTCATGGACTCTAGAAGCAACGCAGGCCTTTGACCATCTTAAATATGCAATGTGCCAAGAATTAGTCTTAGCTACGTCATACTTCATGAAAACCTTTATTGTGGAATGTGATGCCTCAGGAAATGGAATTGGTGTTGTTTTAATGCAAGAATAAAGACCCATTTCTTTTGAAATTCATCCATTCAAAGGAAAGTATTTACACAAAGCTATTTATGAGAAGGAAATGTTGTCAATACTACATGAACTTAAGAAATGGTGACCCTACCTAATGGGAAGACACTTCAAGGTAAAAACAAATCATGGTAGTCTTAAATACTTTTTAGAACAAAGCTTATCTTTAGAAGAGAAGAAAAAATGGGTCACAAATATGTTGGGTTTTGAATTTGAAATCATCTACAAAAAAGGGAAGAAAAATGTTGTGGCAAATGCACTCTCAAGAAAGGATGAGGATGTGGAAGCGTTGATTTGTGCCATTTCTATTATCCAACCAGATTGGATAAAAAAGTAAGGGATGAATGGAAGAATGATGAAGAAGTGTGGGAACTCATTCAAAATTTACAACAATATCCCAGTACATCTGATACTTTTAGCTGGAAAAATGATTCTTTATGGTACAAAGATTGTGTATACCTAGCTAAGAATTCCTAAATAAAACAAAAGATTCTTATGGAATTGCACACTTCTCCCTTAGTAGGTCACTCAGGACTTTTAAAAACTTACCACAGGGTTAAGAAGGATTTTTTTGGGATGGCCTTATATCTGATACTCAAAAGGTTGTGGTGGAATGTTTGGTTTGCCAAAAAAATAAAGTTGAAACAATTAAGACCCCAGGTCTATTACAACCTTTATCCATTCGAAGCCAATGTTGGGAGGGGGTTTCAATGGATTTTATCATAGCTTTACCCAAGTCCAAAGGAAAGAGTGTCATCATGGTGGTAGTTGACAGACTTACCAAGTATGCACACTTTTGTGCATTATCTCATCCATTTAAAGGCAATATAGTTTCTACTGCATTTATGGAAACAATTCAAAAGCTACATGGAAACCCAAAGATTATTGTAAGCGACAAAGATCCCATTTTCACTGGAAATTTTTGGACAAAAATTATTTTATTGTCTTGGTACTCAGTTAGCTCATAGCTTATGTTATCATCCTCAATATGATGGGAAAACCGAGATAGTAAAAAAATGTTTAGAAGGATATCTTTGTTTCTTTGTCTCTGATAAATAGACATAATGGGTGAAATGGTTGCCTCTGGCTGAATGGTGGTATAATCCATACTACATCAAAAATAACCCCATTTATGGCACTTTATGGATATTATCCACCATCCATCACATCATATTTAAGAGAAAATTCTAAGGTTCAAGTAGTGGAAGATCACATAGAGCATCAAAAACAAGTTCTCCAACTCTTAAAGGATAACCTCACTTTGGCGCAGAATAGAATGAAACAATAGGCAGATCAACATTGCAGTGAAAGAAGTTTTGATGTAGGTGACTGGGTATTCCTACAACTACAACCATATAAACAAATGTCCCTCAAGCAAGCTAAGAAGGATAATAAATTATCACCAAAGTATTATGGTCCATACAAGGTGTTGCAAAACATGGGTACTATGGCATACAAATTGGAGCTTCCTGTAGCTTCCCGAGTTCAAACAATATTTCTAGAACTTGACGAGGAAGGTAAAATCATATTGCTTAAATAAGGTTATAGGTGCCAAGCTTCGAGTTCAAAAAATATTGCCAGAACTTGATGAGGAAGGAAAATCCATATTGGAACTTGAAGAAGTCACAGAAACAAGAACTCGACAGCTACGAAATCAATCAATTTCAGAGTATCTAATCAAGTGGAAGAACATACCCACTGAGGATTCCACATGGGAGGATGAGAATTTTATACAGAAGCATCCAGAACTACTCAAGCGTTGAGGACCACACTTTTTTGAAGGAGAGGGGCACGTTAGGTCCCTATAATACTAGCGATTCCCCCATTACTATTTTCATTGTAGCCCTTATTGTTATTATTTTGCCCCTATTGTCCCCATATTGTTATTATTGTGCCCCATAGAAGCCCATTATTTTTATTGTTGTGCCCTTATATTATTATTTTTCTGTTGGATTTGATTAGATTGTGACCCCTTAGACTCCTATATATAGAAAGGATATTTTGTCATTTATATCATCCAGGAATTGTTCATTTGTGTAATGTAAAGGAGGTTTACCCTCGAAGAGGCTTATTTTGAAGTCATTGATCTATCTTTTATATCTTTTTGTGAGTTGGTTTCATAACAAACATACAAGAAATAAATGTGCTCAAATAAAAATTAGCAAATTAATTTGCAATGAAGGATTTAGGTGCTGCGAAACAAATCCTTAGTATGAGAATAACTAGAGATAAGAAAATCGCAAATTAACATTGTCTTAGAGTGAGTATGTTGGGTTGATGGGGCCTGACCCAAGTTCAACTTTAACTGTGCCAACCAAAAAAACCTTAAGTACTGGCCCTTTCAGCAATAACCTGCATAGCGTAGGCTGCAACCTCACTCGAAGTAGTATTAGGGGATGCTAGATCCTGGTTTTTGCATCCAGAGGCTTGTGTGATGGCTTCCTAAGGTTCTTAAAGCTTAGATCTACCTTCACACAAATCTATTCCTTCCGACTGTCAACTACTACAACTCTATCAAAATGACCTTTAGATCTTCGCGAAGGTGGTTAATTATACTTATTATGCATAAATATTACAGATCTAACTAGTTTGCACAGTAAATAAGTATTAACTCACATAAAATAAATCCCAGAGCGAAGACAAATAAAATTAAACAAAAGTAAATAACAAGGCATAAATGCATCATAATTTCCTCCCAAACAATATTTATTATAAATAAGCGGTAAATTATAGACTTCGCCTCCTTGCGCACTCAGCTGCAGGGGCCCACACACTCAGCTTGCAGACTTACCAAGGGCTTCACGCACTTAGCTTCAGGATCGTTCCCCTTTCGCCTAAGTACAGGAAACATATTTTTCCTGCCTTAGCACCCTCCCTTACAATTATTCTTCACTTCTAGTTATATCGTTAGACTCACTATGACTCAACTATTTATAGCATTTGCTTTACAATACCATGGTCTGTGGACCATGGGTAGGTGTCAAAACAACTCTATCACCTACCCAACTAAGGGACTAATGCTCCTTTGATTCTTACTTATCTTCACGCTCCGCTTCCACATTTTTCGGATGATTTACACTCTTTAACAAAAACTATTACAAAAATTGACTTAACTGACAAAACTTGACCCCAGGGACCCCATCCCAATAGCCCCCCAACACAAATATGGTGACTCGCCCTCACGCCACTCAGCTAGCTTCTCCACTTTATTGTGGAGGTCATTGAACTCTAGCTTCAATACTTCAAGGTCCATTTTACGCTGTACTACAGCCTGTTGCACTTCTTTGACCAACTTCTATGTATTTGGCCCCTCCATCATGAGGCGCGTGGTCCTTTGTGTCTGCTAGAAAGTCTTCAACTTCTCTTGGATAGCCAAAGTAATCTAGCTCGCTTCCTTTATCCATGGTTGAATCCGAACCTTCAAAACTGCTTCTTTGTGCTGCATCTTCTCAACTTTTGCCTGCAACAAGTTTCCTTCTTCTAAGTGTATGAAGCACTGGACTCGCACCAAAGTGCATGTAGTTGCCCTAATCTCATCAACGTTTTGTTGTGCTTCTCTGACCTCTATACCTAGTCGCTAAAAGTTTAAGTTCTCCTGCAAAGTGGTCCATAGCTCTGTTAGATTTTCAAAAATACCATTTCATCCCGATACTGTATTATCCAAAGTAGACATGTGTTCTCTGATGGCTACGCCGCGCTGCTCGCTAACCTCTCGTGAGTAGTCAGATGCAGTTTCAATCGCAGTTCTGAGATCTTCATCTGAAATTCAAAAGTAACTCAGCCTACCTCATCCTTAGATTGTCACACTGTAGCAGCCAATTTTTGAATCTTTGCTAAAGCTCCCACATCCTTTGGAATGTGTAGTTCTGGTACTAAATTACATGCTTGTGTAATTACTGCTTCAAGACTTTGGCTTCTCACTTCTATCTCTTCTTTTTCCTTAAGAGCCTAAGCCTTTACAACGGAGATCTACTCATTTTTCATTTTGGCTTTGCTAATTACCAATAATGTGCACTGTTTTCTGATGTGAGGCTCATTTGACACCCCCTGATGAAGCTCGTGGAGGGTCTGAAGTGGTAGCGTAGCTAAATTCACAACCATGCCTTTGATCTTTCTAAGATGGGCGTTATCTTCTTCTGACTCTGTGTGTAATGCTCTGTCTGGAAAGGGAATGACTCTGAGGTCCAAAGTCTGCTCTATTTCTATTACGATCTTGCTTGCTTGTCATAGGCTCACTTGAACCTCTCTCGCTTGGCCCGCGCTTGTTTGCAGCTGACCTATCTGTATTTGCAGCTCGTGCAGATCTTTATGCACGTTTTCAAGTGATTTCTAGAATTACTACTTGAACTGTTACCATAGTTCTGATGTTGTATCTTTGACCTTATCCCCAATTTCATCAAGGTCCCCCTCAATGAGGACCATTGGGTCAGTGTACGCTTGCTTGTCCAATTTGTGATTTTTCCTTGGTCTGGTAGTTGTCTCCTTTTGGCACTTTGACACCTTGAAGGGATTGCTCTGCATGTCACCCTAGGCTCCTTCTCGCTCAGACTGTTCTTGCTATTCAGTATGTTGAGATGCCGACTCCTTGAATTCTACTATGGCCTCTCTTGCAGTGCTCTCCTTCTTGGTAGTTGCCTTAGCGGTAGCTCCTTTAGCAACAATTTATTTCTTCTTTTGATCTTCTGATTCTCATGCTGCTGCTTGTGCCACTTCTTTCCGTTTCTGTGTAGTTGTTGTCTATGCAGAGGAGTTGTCTCTCCCATTTTTCGTACCTGCGTCAAGATCTGTTGGTTGTAGCCACTCCCCTGTCCCTGTCTCCACAATCTCCTGTACATTGGGCTCCATAACTAGGTATGGAGACTTGTGCCATATCTTCTTAGGATGTCACCTCGCATGGATGTATACATTATGAAAATTGGCCTTAAATTCTGCATAGGCCTGTAAATACTCAAACAAGGTTGGAGACAACTTTGGCCTCTGACTGATCATTGTGTGGAGGTCCATCTCAACCAGGATCCAGAAGACTTTTGTTTCCATGACCCTCTTCGAGTCCTTCTTCACCCACAACGAAGAGAACTTCGTTGCCTCCTGTAAATCCTTATCCTATGGAGGGAACTGAATATCCTTTGGAAGTCGCCATGCAACAAGTATAATCAACAACAGGAGTAAGGCATAGTGAAATGCGTTGCCATCATCTTGTGCTTTGTAGAAATTTGCTAAGAACTACTTGCAGAGGTACTGCGCCCAGCTATTTTGCACCCCCTTTGCACACGGTGTAGCCAATGAAATTACTGTCACCTGAACCTTATCCACGTGACATTTTCGCATGACCTTCCTGACCAAAATTTGACCAACAAACTACACTGCTTGGTTTGTACTAGAGAAGATAGAGTATCCATGTGACTTCTTGACTAGTCGAAACTCATTTTTCTTTTTATCTTGAAGCTCCTTCTCCTTTCTCTTGCCTCCAAACTCCTTGGCTAGATCTGCCCCTTTATAGGGAAATTTCGTTATTTTGTGGATCATCATGTGTGTTACGGGGATGGGTTCACCTAACCACAAACACCCATTGTGCACCAATGTGAGAAATTGGCGTACACATACAATATTGATAACTGACCTACTAAAGTGTGGCACACATAACATATGTAGAATCCAGCCTTCTCGACCCCTTTTACCCATTTGATTGGTTCCAGCTTTGTGACCCTAGTCTCTTTATAGTAAATCTTGGTCATGTAATTATTGGTGGCAAAATGCGGAAATTTCTCATGATCGGCTAGATCCCAATCCCCCATTTTTAACATAGGGATATGCGCTAAGAGTGCACCTTCAAATACCAATTCTTTCAGAAATAGCAGCACAAAGATTGTGAATTTAATGTTATCAGGATCCTTGGAAACCTTCACTTTCCCTTTTCGTAGAAAAACCAAATCATTCAACTTGAAAGTGCAAAACTTAATATGACTCTCATGTCAGGCCTTGTCACGTTCCTTTTGCACTTGTTGGTAAAATCCTAGAAGAAACCTGTCTTCTTCCAACTCCATCAACTACGTGAACTGTTCCTCCAAGGTCTCACTACCCGTCATCTCTACCAAAGCTGTAATGCACATGCTTGGAAAAATATATTGCGTGGGCATCACCACCCTGATCCCATAGACCAACCTAAATGGAGTTTGGCCTATCAACTTCTTGCACATAGTTCTATATGCCCATAGGACTATCGGAATGCCTATATCCTAATCATTTCTCTTCACGTTACGAACCTTTGTCAACGCATTCTCTAGAATCTTAGTGAACGCTTCCACTGTACCATTGGCTGAGGGATGATAGAGCATACTCTTTTGATGGTAAGCCTGGAATTCTATGAGCATTGCGCTGATTGATTCATTCAGGAAATCTATATCCCTATCACTCATCAATATCTTAGGGCACCCATACCGCGTTAAGATGTATTCAAACAGGAACTTTGTAGCTATAGTAGTAGTACAATCCTTAACTGGCTATGCTTCTACCCTTCTCGGTAAGTACTTCATCACAGTAATGATGTACTTCGCGCCTATCTTCCTTCCTGGTGGTTGTATCGTACCTATAAAGTAAATTTCCCATTTTTTAAATAGTTGTAAGAAGCTTGACGGTTTAAGGAAAATTCATCTCTTCACGAAGGCTTTCCTGTCCTTTGAAAAGCATTGCATGCTTTACAAAATGCCTTAGAATCTTTATGCATTGTCGGCCACCATAACCCTGCATGTAAAATCTTTTGCGCGGTGGCTCTACTTGCATAGTGTCCTCTCGCCACTCCTCCATGTGCTTCAACAAGGATACTAGCATGCTCAAACTCCAAAACATATGAACGCAATATTTCATCTCTTCCTATCTTATACAAATGTCCCACTATAACATAAAAATCAATTGTGTTCCTTTTTCTGTTGAGTAGAATAGCCTTCCAGGGCTGTACCCATACTAAAAAACTGAATGATATAACAAAGTGGTCTTTCACAACATGTAGAGCAAAGAGATGTGCATCCGAAAATCATTCTTCCAAATTGGTTGGTTCTTCACCTGTCTCGATTTGGCTTAGGTGATCTGGTCCTACATTCAACCATCCAGGCTTCCCTATTACTTCAAAGTCATAATCTTGGAACAAGAACAACCACCTATAGATCTTCCCCCCAACACAGGCTTGTTGACCAGGTACTTTAGAGTAGAGTGATTTGTGTGCATTTTGAAATGTGTGACCAACAAATAATGTCAAAACGTTTGCAGCGCATAGACCATCATGAGACCTTTGTACTCTGTAGTGGAATAGTTCTTTTTGGCTTTGACAGTTTCCTACTTGTAAAAAATATTGGATGATCAATATCACCTTTTCTAGGCTGGGTCAATACTTCACCCAGTGCAATACATGAGGCATCCACATGCACATGGAACTCTTTATTCCAATCTAGAAATACCAAAATGGGTGCAATCACCATCTTGTTGTTTAAGACATAAGGACTCTATTGACACTTCTCATGCCAACAAAAAGTCGCATCCTTCTTTAATAGTTTCTCCATCAGCACGGTTATCTAGGGATAAGACTTGATAAAATTGCTATAGTAGCTTGTGTGGCCCAGTGTTGCACACAACTACTTAACATTCTTGGGAGATTCTAAATTCACAATCACTGTTATCTTCACGGGGTCCACCATCAATCCCTACTTACATACTACATGGCCTAGAAAAATTCCAAAAGGAACACAAAATATACATTTCTTTAGGTTTAGTGCGATCTGGTATCTACGACATGTATCATGCATGAGGCGCAAACTTGCAACACTACACTTCACCAATCTGAACACAATCCAGCCATCACAATATACCTCCAAGAATTTATGAATAAACTCTTTAAATGGTATGATTACTACCCTGGAGAAGATCGCGGGGGCATTATTCAGCCCAAATGGCATTACTATATACTAAAATCAACCCCACTCTATTGTGAAGGTTGTCTTGCTGTGATCCTTTGCTACAATATTTATTTGATGGTATCATGAGAATCCATCAGTGAATGAATAAGCTTCCTGTCCTCCAATATTTTCTAAAACTTCACCTATAAATGGTGTTGGAAACGGATCACGCACACATGCATCGTTAAGCTTCCTGAGATCTACGCATAGTCCAATTTCACCTTGCTGCTTCTTTTCCAGAACCACCATAGGGCTTACCCAATCATATTGTTCAACTGGTTCAATGATTCTGGCCTCCAACATCTTATCGAGCTCTTTACGCACCTATTCCTTATACTTAGGATTTATCCGGTAGGGTCTTTGTTTCACAGGCTTCGCATCGGGCTTTAAAGTGATCTTCATGACACCCAAATCCCCTATTATTACTTTTAGGTCCGAGAACTTAGTAGGAAACAAGTTCTAGTACTTGCGCAACAAATCCACAACCTTATCAACTATATATTTGCCCCAGTAATCGCCTATCTTTGCAAATTTATGCTGCGCCTCAGGCCCAATATTTACTTTCCTGGTCTTTAAAGGCTCTGATATATCTAGGTTCTCCACTTTAGGTTCTTTAACCTTGTGTTGTTCCTTAGTTTCTGGAATGTTGATTTTTCTTGGATCATCTTATACTTCTTTAGTAGTCACATTTTAGCATTCCATAGCATGGCACAACTATGTACTCCATTCTGGTTGTACCCATTCCATTGGTTCTTTAGGTATTCTAAAGATAGTAACCTTAATCTCTTGAAGCACTTCATTAATGCATTCAAATCCATCCTCAAAGACGAAAGTTAGTAAGAAGATTTCCTTCAAGACATCCCATTTACTTGTCCCATTGTGTAACTCAGTTTCCAAGTACCAATTCATGGGAATAGTATCTAAGGTGTGACATAAGATATGCACCCATTCTGGTTGTGGCTCTTCTCCCCAAGCTTTCATCCACCATGCAAAATGCTCGCATGGGTCATCCTTTCCACTATACTTCTCAATCATCTGAGTATTAGCATATGCAAACCTCAGCTTTATCATTTGCTTGTATTCTTTCCAGTCATCGAAGCTTTCCTTATGCGTACCCCAATATCGAGCAGGCGTGGTGCGTAGTGCCAATTCAAGTGCCTGGAATCGATGTTCCTTGGGCAACTCCCTTTAAAACTCAGCCAAAAAGAGATTAACATCATTTAAGCCATCATAATGCAGATGTTTTCTTACCTTCGTAGATACGCACCACAATGATTTTGTCACCATATTGCAACATAGCGTAGAGACCTCATGAAACCTATTATGCTAGTGTTTGAGCTCTCATCTTTGTCTTAGGTATAGGAGTTGTCTCTATCCCACATGATCCACCCATCTACGGTGGGATTGATCCAATCTTCATCACATGCAGTAATCTTGTAGATTTGATCCAAATCACTGTCTTCCTCATAGTCACAGACCGGTTTAGTATACCGCGCTCCTTCAGCAGGGTCTAGTGGCACAATAACCCTGAGTACCTTCCTTTCAAACGTCATCTTCCACTTATTTAGATTAATCATTGTGTCCATGTCGAAGGCCCAATCAATTCCTAGTAGCGCAGGGTAAGGGTTGTTGTCATCCATGATTTCAATTACTTCAAAATCAGCCAAAATACTTTCTCCTTCAATGTCTATTGTTACCCCATAGAGACACCCCATAGGAATAATATTCTGTTTATTGGCCATGAATACCTATATAGGAGACCATTGTAGTGCAGGTCTCCCCATCCTTTCCCATGTCTTCTTAGGTAGCACATTCGCATCAGAACCCAAATTTAGGATGACTTGGTCCATTTCATACTCTCTTATCTTCACAGTTAGCCTCATCTTGCACCCTGTTCACTTCTTGTGTTTACCTAGTTTCCTCATAGTGGGTTTTTATGAAGGAATCTTAATATTACCCATACAACTTTCTGTCAATTCCTATAGCCCTTCTACTACCTTCTGATCCCTTAGCAACTTCATACAAGTTTTGAGAAAAGTGGCTAACAGTGAAGGATCCACATCTTGCACTTCACTATTTCCACTCGGTTTTTCCTGTCTTCCTAATGTAGAAGACTCAACAAAGTTATTCTTAGCTTCCATGAAAGTATCCTTGGCCTAGTTGAGGTCAAACCAACTTCCTTTTTAGCGGCATTGCACACCCATCCATCAGTTTCTGGTTGCTTTCCCTTATCTTCACCCCCGGCCATCCCACTGTGCATTACGATATTGATGTTATGATCCTCTTAATGAGGATCCACCCTCATCATATGGATATTCTACGTAGGATGCTGGGTTTACATATTCTTTTCTTACATATTTTCTATAAGTATTGGGAAATCTTCTATCACATGGTCGAACTATCTGCAATATTTAAAAGATGGATGTGCTGGGTTCAGAAAGTCACGTGCAAAATGTCCAGCTTCTCCACATTAATAGAAAATAACTTGTCCACAGCCTCTGCCAGCCCCTCCTTCTCTTCCTCTTCCACGACCTTGGAATCCTCTACACACTACACTCACACCCTAATCCTGAGGCCAAGTTTCTACCTACATTCGATAGGTATGGGTTCTATCCATCAATAATTCATAACTTCGACAATGGCGCTCAGCATGACCGATAGATTTGTAGAAATTGCAAAAAAAATACGAGGGGGTCTTTACAAACTTCTATAGTAGATGACAATTGTCTATTGTATGATGTCCTGTAACCTTACAAATAATGCACCACAATGTTGCTCCTGTGCTCGACCCAATGGTATTTTCTGGTTTCAGGGGGATAGCTCTCCCCCCCAATAAGATAATTCTGATAAACCAGACAATGGTCCTTATTGTGACTATGGCCCTTGCATTTCAAGCACCAAATTTTTGCGCAAACTTCAGGTTGGGATTCCTTTCCCTTATTTAGGCTTTGCAACTCTAGGTGTAGACTTGCCAGCTGCAAGTGAACCTATTGTACTCCCTTGTTCGTATTTTGTACTAGCAAGGCTTCCAACCTCATCACGATCTCCAAAAATTATGATTGCGTTGCTAACTTCTACTGCGATAATGGTAATCTTAGGTGAGGCAACAACGAAGAAATGCACCTATCTTTCTGTTCATTTGTGATGTTGATATTAGCCTGTCGTATCAGGAATTTTAGCCTCTGATAGAAATCCCATGGGGATTCATTTACCATTTGATGTGTCTCCTTAAATTCGGTGACAGACTGTGCATGAGACTTAGGCTTCTTAAACTCACTGTTCAATGCTTGCTGAGTTTCTACCAATGCCATGATAGGGTGATCTTGACAGTACTTGATATACCAAGTCAGCGTCCTATCTCACAGCACTGTGACTAGCTTCACTTTCTTTATATTATCATCAGTGATCTGATGCGCTGTCCACACAACATTTGCAACAAACCTGAATTACTCAGGGTCTTCATTCCCTACCCCTTTAAAGATCGACATATTCATTATGTTTTCCATGTTGAATGGTGGAGGTTGAGGTGGAGGTGAAGGTGCAAATGTATGTGGTAGAGGTGGAGGTGGACGTGGAGTGGATGGATGAGGTATCCTGGGGATGCCCTGACTTACCAGTTGCAGTTCACTTCATGGTGTATTCAGAATATTTCCTTTGTTGTCGCTTTAAGAGGATCCCAATAGTGGACAATATTTAGAGCCTAATTCTCCATTCCTTTTGAAGGGTTTTCTACTTCATGTAGTCACAAACATCAAGGTAATGGCATAACTTGTTTGTCACACAACAACATCTTAATCCAAGTTTTTAGATATTTTAAATACTTACCTCGTGGTCGCTTGAAGAGCTTACGTTCTGCTTCGCTATATATGATGGACATATCAATCACGAGCTTAGTGATGAATCCTCCTATGATATGATCAATCCAATGATCAACAACCCACATGATGTTATTTGCTGACTTTTCCAAGCACCTCAGCAGCTCCAGAGTCCACACAATAGGGTTGTTAAGTCTCCACATACCCTGACTGTCCCCAAATCTAGAAAACCACTCATGAAATTCGCTAGGGAAGAAGCATAAAACATTTTTTGTTTCATCTGAGTATAGGTATCTATTCAACCAGTGTTCCTTAGATAACCACGAATTTCTGTTCTCCTGATTTGCAAACGCGTGTTCCTTTCGAACAAGCCACTTCTCAATTTCTTTCTTAGTAGGGAACCATTTATTTGACATCACACATTCCTCAAATAGATTCTGGTCCCAAAAATGGAACCATTTTTTGGCTTGATGGGGCTTGAACTAGGTTCAACATTAATTTTGTCAACCAACAAAACCCTAACTGTTGGCCCTTTCGGCAACAACTTCCGTAGCACAAGCTGCAGTCTCGCCTGAAGCAGTATTGGGGGATGCTAGAACTAGGCTTCTACATCTAGAGGCCTGTGTGATGGTTTGCTAAGGTTCATATAAGTTATATATACCTTCACACAGATCTATTCCTTCTGACTGTCAATGTTATGAAACCAGCTCACAAAAAGATAGAAAAGATAGATCAATGCCTTAGAATTTAGCCTCTTCGAGGGGGCAACCTCCTTTACATTACACAAATGAATGATTCT
>APFE031406652.1:127369-139630 GCA_000404065.3 Pinus taeda
ACAACTAGTCCTTCCTTTTATATTATCCAACAAACTGAAGAGATACAACCTACAACAGATCCATTGTAATTCCCTCTTTGCTCTCACACAATCCCCTCTCTCTTTCTCACTCAAAATATAGATATACATAGACGCAATACAATTCCCTCATATATAGCGAGGGGTTGCCTTCTAGGGAAAAAAACCCGAAATTAAACATAACTTTTACTGTCAGATCTAGGGCAATTTTACATCTATTTTTAGCTTCGGGGGTGTTGCCCCCGATCCCTAGCCAGGTGGGGGATCCTAAATATCGCTTCCCCACCCACCCATCAGACCCCCCTTGCAGTGCAAATATTATGGGCAGTGTTGCTGCCACATTATGAACTGGGGTCCAATGCAGTGATACCTCTGAATAAAGAAGATAATCAGGCTCTGCACCCAACGGTTTCCAACATGGACTATTGTATATCATGTCATATTCATTTTATAGCCTTGTATACATCCATGTACTACATTTTATTGTATACCATTGGTCATGGTAATGTTGGAGAGAGAGTCTTGCTGTCTAGTATTCATTGATGAGGGAAACCATTCATATGGGCTTATCGGTGTTGTTTTCAGTCATGTACTGTATATTAGTCATATTGTATAGTCAATCCCTTGGTCTTTGAGTTGTAGCCTTCAACAAGAAGGTATTGGTTACATGATGATGATGCTTAGGGTGAGCATATCCACTACTGTGCTATTGATCAAACATGGTTTGCTTTTGTTGCCACTAAACTATGTTTTTGTTTGTTTGGATGAGAGTGAGGTTGATGTGGTTGGTGTTGTTGAGTTGAGTGGTGTTGTTGCTTATGATGTGTTACTTCTCACATTATATGACACCGATGGTTATGCTATGTTGCTGCTACTCATGGTATTTTTGTTGTTGCTCATGTTGTTGTTAAGTTGCATGTTGTTGTTGTTGGTTGAGAGTGGTGTTCATGGAGAGTTTGCTACTATGTCTTCAGGAGAGAGAGAGAGAGAGAGATATTACTACTAGTTGTTGTCTTGCTATCACAAGGACTTTTGTTGTGTGTTGATGGATTATGATGTGACCTTTCTAATGCATATGATGTGCTGTTATTTTTTTTGTTTTTTATGGTATGTTGTTGTCCACACTATGTTGATGGTTCTAGTTATTGCTTCTTGTTGAGACACAACTAGTGTCTAGGGGGAGTAGTGTCCTTTCAACTATGCTTACTTGGATGAGATCAAAAATTTTCCATTTATGTCGAAGGGGGAGTGAATGAGGAGTTTTTCAGAGGCTAGTTGGTTGGTTTAGTTGGGGTTTTCATCAATGCCAAAGCGAGAGATTATGGGCATTATGGCTGAATTTTTTGGTTGGAATTGACAGCAACCTAGTAGCATTGGTGTTGGTTGGAATTGATGTCAACATGGTAGTATGTGATTGTTTATGCACATAGTTGATTGGTTTATGGTCTCTAGGGTGTGTGTGTGTATGGATGAGCTACTACATGGTTGATTGGTACACGACCGGACTTACGCTAGTGAGATGGTACTTGATATGTATGATCAGTTGTAGGGTCTATCATTTATGGTTGCAGATGTTGGAGTAGCTATGGTGAAATATGTTGACTTTAGTGTTGGAGCACTGATGGATTTGAGATGAGTTTTCCTAATCCTCTACCCTAGTCGCATGGAGGATGGGTCATGGGAGTGACTGGAAAGGTCCAGTTGCTTGGAAATCGGCCCCATGAGAGTGACTGCAAGTTTTAGTCAATTTGGCTCAAGCCTATGTGTGCGAATAAGACTGAGAGAGAAAATTCCTCTGCATTCCTCACTCTCATCGATTTTTTATTTGTTCTTCTAACTTGTATTGTTCAAGTCTCATCATGTAAAGATTAGAAAAAGGTTATTGTTCTTCTAGAATATGGTTAAAAGAGAACATTCATTAGTAAATGGAGTTAGTGGCTTGATTGAGTCAAGAAGCAATTAACCGAACCATTTCCATCATATGAACATAACTCCGCTACAAGATTGGAATTAATTGATTCAATCATATTCAGAAACTACAAATATGTGGAGAAAGGTTGCTCATTTTGTTCGTTCTCTTGTGTGAGAAAATTTTCATAGTGTTTTCGAGATCCATTGGTGAGAAGTGTGAATTTTCTATATCAGAGTGTGCATGGAGGTACAGTTGTAGTAGAGATAGAAGTATGCATGGTTGAATAATGGAGTTTTCTAAGAATTTGTGATTGCACGAGCCCAATTTTCATATGGTTTTATTTGTGTTTCTGATATGAATGTGATAGATTGGCTACAATATTGTTACATATTTTATATGGTTGTTATTGCATCATTGAGTTTCTGCATCTAGTTCATTTGCAGAAAATGTATTCAGGTCATGTGAGTTGAGAATGATGAGAGAGGGTTATGAATTGAGTTGATTCAGTGATTGATGTTTTGTGTTGAGAATTTTGGCTTTGTGATTGTGATGTTCATGTTGAGAAGCTCAAGTGTTCCAGTTTGAAAATGAATGAAAGGTGAACCACATAGGGAAGTGGGGTGGGTGCTCTGGAAAAAAAAGGTGTTGAGAACAAATGTCTTCATAAGTCCAATGGGTGTTCGGCAAGGCTTTTTGATCACATGGGTTTATATAGAGTCGTAGATAGAGATCATAGTTCCTTTCATATATTGTCCATATTGTACTCTCTATGGAATGATTTGCTTAACATATAATAAAGTATATTGAGAAACGCAACAACAACAGGGTGGTTTTTTTCTAGAGGAAGGGATTTCCACCAAATATATTGTGTTCATATGTGATATGATGATTTGTGCCTCTTTGTGCATGTTCATTTAATATGTTATGGATCTCATGCTAATTCTAGATGAAGTTGCATGTACATATCTAATGCTTATTTGTTTAGTTATGAATTGATTAATTTACTGGAGAAAAGTTTTATATTTTTGAATTTTTTATCACTATTGATTAACCCCCCGGTCAGCAGTGATCCTCATTCCAATAGAAAAGAGGAAAATCTAGAGGGCCAAGTTAAATATTTTTTTTCAATATTGCGTGAGACTATTGGAAAGTCCCACAAAAACTCAAAATATAACAATGCTGATCAAGAATTATATAGATGAGGCATAAGATCCCATTTCAGCCCCACTACTCAAGAGAAAAGTGAGATAGGTAAAGAAAAAGAAAATGTCAAATCAAGAGTTCAAATTCTTAGCATAGATAGGAGGTTGCAGAATGGAGAATTTCATTATGGGCTTCGGTTCATATTTAAGCATTCCGCCCAAAAGATCATGGGAACAAATGGGAAGACCACATGTGTTGTGATCACAAGTTCAATTGTGCTTAGCCAAACAGTATAAAAATAGTTGGAAGGCTAAAATATGTGAAAATAAACATTGATGGAGTGGAAATTATAACATATTTTGAAGTTAGTGAAATAGTGGATGATACATAACCATATCCAACATGGCTCTGGGTATTTATTAGGCATTTGAAAACAAGGGTGTCATAAATTTGATGTAAAGAAAAATGGCCTTTGAATCTGACTTAAGTAGATTGGTCACCCCTCTAGATTGCAAGGAAGGAACAAGGTACATAGAGCCTGTAATGGAAGATTGGGATAATGGAAAAATTTAGGACTTGTGCAATGTTACTGCTAAGAAACAAGATCAAGGAAGGTCCAGAACAAGTAGTGAGAGATATGTAGAGCTAGGAATCCTATATGATATCACTACTGAAGTGAATACTATGTCAACCCCACTACAGATGGAGAACTAAGTTGGAGGAGAACCTACGCATATGACGTAGATTCAGAAAATGCACTAGATCGCTGGAAAAATAGGTTGCATGAAGTGTCATCCAGGAGATGTGCGTAGATAACTACACATGTGAGGTGGATTGGATTAGAGATTCAAGAATTACCAAAATTTGATGTGACAGCGAGCCTCACTGACTTCCTATAGGAAATATAAAAAGTAACAGAATAATCACATTTTCTTGCTCTAATTGTTGCATTATATGGAATTGTAGTGAGATGGTGGGCGACGCACAAAGAAACAAAAAAATATTGGGAGATTGCGATAGTAGTGATGTGACACAAATTCAACCAAAAATATCCCCTCAAAAATTTGTAAAAGGTACAAAAGATTCAGTGGAGTGTGTTTCCAGATGCAAGAAGATGTGAGCCATTCTAGAGTGGAAGAAAACTTTTGGCTGCACAAGTTCATCCCTACCCTCGCAACCAAACCAAAGACCTACTATGTGCAAAAAAATTTAAGAAGAGAAATGACAACATGGAGAAGGACCATTGAAGAATTTTGGGGCACTTTTAGACCCATTGAAGAAGAACCCATCCTAACCAATGTGCTACATCACATATGGGAAATTATATTCCAAGAAAAGAAGAAGACACGTGCAACTAAATACTCTGTTTGTACACAACACTTAGAACCATACAAGAATCAACACATGGTACACTGCCTAAATATTGAAATAGTTCCCAATGGAGAAGACCCACATCACCTGAAATTTGGAGAGACAAAAGAAAAATGCATAATACAAGGGGTGACCACCAACCCAATTTCCTCTGATTATAACAAGTCAATGAAGACTAGAACAAGTCAATAGAGGAAAATCCAAAAATCATGATCATTGGAGATTAATGGGATGAGGAGACTGTGAACCAAGTGATGGAATTTCTAAAAGAATACCATGACATTTTTCTTACCATATTTTCAAAAATGAAGGGTGTTGATGCTCAAGCTAAGACCCTAGGGTTGTGTAAGGCTCATAGGGGGTAGCTTGGGCCAATTAAAGGCTATTTCCCAGTGTCACTTCGACAACTAGCCTTCTCACTTTAGATTTATTAAGGAATCAAGGAGGGTATCCCTAGGGAAGAGAGCTGGCAAGGAGAGTCATGGAGCTTCTAGAGGCCAAGCTAGATCAATGAGGATTCTCCTTGTCAAGTCTCTTGCAATGGTTAAGGATGGAGATAGGTTCACAAAAGAAAGTGATAATCAATCATCAATCCTATAACCTTATACATATTCTTCTCTTATATTAACAAGTCTCACAGAGGAAGGAGGTAAGAATGAGTCGAGGTGTCACTTCACTTGTGGAAGTGAAGGAGGAAGGTTCACAAGGGATCTTCCCTTTGTCTATGTCACTTCCTAGAGAAATGGTTGTGTTTGATGATCACTTGTAGAATAGTTAGGAGATAGAGGGACCAATCCACCCTAGGCTTAGGCTTAGAGTTCAAAACAAGTGGACGACTTATGGGAGGATGAAATACATTGAATTTAATATAAGAATGAAGGCAATGAAGGTGACTCAGAGCTGACCTAGGGCTTTTCTAAAGGGCTGCTACATGTATGCACTAACATATGCTTCTGAAGTTACATTTACCAACATTAATATGAATTGAACATCAAACTGGTCACTGGCATTAAAGTCATGCAATAACGTATAATATTTGGACTTAACCTAACAACATATCTCTTTTTTTGCTACTACAACAATTTGGTCATCCACTGAATGGTTTAAAGCCATAAGGCTCCACTTCAAAGGATTTTCTCATGATATTCTTCTTTATTATTGAATACCGACATTGTGTTTGAAGGAGGCCTATGGATGATGTGGAGAACTGTGCCAATCCTTTTGACACATAGCCATCATATAATATAGCATGGTCCAGACTCCCTCACTTACCCATAGAGTTTTGGCATGAATTGATATTTTCATAGGTTGAAAACTATTTAGATTTACATCTGATATCATCAAGGATCACCATAGAAAGAAAAAACTTGGGAAAATGACTACTAACTTCAACTCAATCAAAGTTGTTGATAATCAATGGGAGAAAATGCCTAAATATTAAAACACAGATATGACTGTAAAGGCATAGCCGAGGCAGGGATTTTGGAAAATGGGAGCCTATGACTACAACAATGGAAGTAGCAGGTTTGATGCCTTAATTTTCTAACTAGTGCTGCAAAATTACTACTTATTGCTCCTGCAACAAGGGAAGGTTTCCCATTATGATGTACTCTCAAGCATTGATGTTTTCCCATTCCTGACCTTCATTAAAGGGAATCAATAATGAAAGGGGTCTTCTCTTTTGAGGAGTTCCCAATGTAGGAATCCCCCAATATCTTCTAGTGGGAATTTGTGACAAGAAGTCCTCATGGCCCCTTGGATAGTTTGATGTTGAACGCTTCCTCTCACTTTTCTACCTTGTTGTGCAATATTTTCAGTACTAGTTTGGCACGCATTAGTTGTCACCCTTTATAGGTTCATAAATGAGGTCTTGGCATGGAAATTTCTATGAATTCAAAATTCTGTGCAACAAAAAATTTTCACTTTCAACGTAGAAGGTGTCTTGGATCTTATCCATATGGAGTTTCAACCTTAAGGCTGTTTTAAATAAAAATACAAAAAAAAAGAAAAGAGGACACTATTTGACTTCCAAGTAACCCAAACTACCCAACAATTCAAGGAGAAAAGATACCAAGCTAAGGTGATAAATATACATAAGGTGGTGTGAATATTTTATCAATCTTACGTTGGCCACAATGAGTGAATAAGTTGCAAGATTAATGTAGACCCTTTTTGTCAGTATTTGATCTCACTGGTTAGATTTTGTTAATTAGCGTTTAATTAATTGACATGTTAAGAATATTTTCCGTCAAGTTAATATGTTCAAGATAAAGTTATTATCACTAAATAATTTAACTTTCCCATCCATAGGTTCTTATTCTTATGAACTAGTATTAGTGCAACCATATGCCAGTTTCACAAGATTAAATGGCTCTATAGTGATTGTTGATTGTAATGGTAGATAAAATTATTATCTATATATTTTCTCAACCAGAAGATGCGTTGAACTATTTTAAGTGTGAAATCTAGACTATTAGTGGAAACAAACTTTTCCATTTAGCACAATCAGGGATGACATAAGTGGATAGAGTCTTTATATTAAAAATTATGCTTGGAATAAAGTATTTAAAGCTATGATTTTAATGTGAAACCTAAGAGTTTGAAGGCACAAATCTCCTATTTTAACACAATCAGAGAGTACACATATACATTTAGCCATGGGCCCCTTTTCTCCTCTCATTCATGTGAGAATCCATTAAATAGGGTAGGTGTATGTGTAAAATAATGGTTGTAAATGATAGTTGAGTCTACCCAAAGCAATGTATGTAACTGAGTTATTATAAGTCGTGGTCAATATCAAAAGAGTAAGGTATGTATTAAGCAGAGTCAGAGTCTTAATAGGCCTCAAATGGTATGCTAGTCCATGCGTAGGTAACATCATTATAGATTTATTGGGCTTTCTTCCTAAACTAAAATGGATACATCATATGAGATGCCATTATGGAAATCCTTCAAATACTAGATACCATGATCTGAAATATGGTGGCCTAATGTCAAGGAAGCTTAAGGCCTTGCTTCATGCCTATCATTCTTTGAGAATACTATTGTCCCACAGGTCATATAAATTATCCATCCAATGGATTTACATCATATGGGGTGACCATGGTGTGTAAGTGTACCGCAAGGTCTAAACATACAAGTTGTTCATGGCTACAATCTCTACCAAAATTCCTAACTATACAACATAATCCATCTCACGTAATTAAAGAAGTATTTGTCATTTTTTAACCATGATTTGTAGTTACTTGTCTACTGAGATACTTAGGATGGGCATATGGAAAGGTTTCATGAATTTCCTTCCACCCATTGACACCTTCCAGTGATGTAGTTGTCACCCCCTAGCTTGTAGTTGAGGAAAAAATTTATCTAAGCCTAGAATAAGCTTGTCTTCTTCAATTTTCTTACTCCAATATTGGCACCAATAGCCCCAAATCTGAAAATCTAAGTCAAAGCCATAGAAGAAACCACATATATAACTCTAGGCATGATTTCAAAGGTTGAAAGGACTAGATTCTACTTAAGGAGAATGCTGAAGATCTAGATGATGTTGTTGAGAGCTATCGAGAGTTTCATATTTGGCTTAGAGGAAGTATGCATGCCTTTTTTTTCTCACTGATTGGAGAGAGAGGGCCACAACCCTATAATAACTTCACTATGATAAGAAAGATAGGCTGAGACCTCCACAATGGTGGACACAACTATGGATAAAAGCCACATGGATTGTAAAGTGGAGAAAAGGCCAAATATGTAGCCTTATCATCATTTTTTAGAGGTCTATAAGGGAAATAATAGGCTCAGTCCATATCGAAGGTCCCATTAGGGAGAAAAAGGTCATAAAAAGAAAGTCTCATAAGCACATTTATTGAAAAATGAATTAAAATTTTGGTAGGCTAGAAATAGTCATTCTAATGAGTAAGAGAAGATGTCTCGTAGAGGAAATAAGATGACCTGCATGGAGGAATCTATGGGCCTATTCTTAAAACATATACAGTGAACATATGAAGCCTTAGATTGATAAATAATGTCACAGAAATACCTACTCCAACAACGCTTCAAATATTTGTTAGGGTCCAACCCTAACTCCTTTATCTATGTAATACACCTAAGGGGCCTAGTAAGAGTCATATTTAGTTAGTTCCGTCAATAAAGCCTGTAAGTTGTTATTTGCATTAATAATAATTGTAAGTGGTGGACACATATTTTATAAAAAGGACAGAAATTACTTATAAATGAGCCATAATTAATAAATAATGTGGTTATCTCGTATTATGCAAGGGACCACTAGGAGTTCAGGTTTTGGATGCTATAAAGCTATAAATAGTCTTAGATAGCAAGGAAAGTACCATCAAGTTTTATTGTAATTGAGCTCTTATTTGTTTGAGGTTAACCCTCAAAGAGGTAAGTGAACATTGTATTATGAACCTGAATAATAAAATATCATTGCAGCTTATCACTATTCATATGATATTTCTGTGTTTCTAGAAATATTGTTTTGTATTTATGACATTCTGTTATTTTCGGAGGTCAAGTGCATAACAAGTGGTATAGGAGCACTTTCCAGGGTTAGATGTACCTACAATTTTGGTCAAAATATTTTAGGCTAGAGATGTGTTTTTTTGTCTTTAAACCATAGGATCTGTCGTTGATTTCACGAAACTACGAATTTGGGGAGGCATGCACACAGGAACTATAAGAGGCAGTCACACTCGTTGGACTCCCTTGTAACCCCTGTGAGTACCCCTTCAAGTAGTAGCTCATTAGAAAAAATTGCACACTGACTCCACTTCCACATACCCTTGGGTATATTAGAACCCCCCCCCATAGGGTAACCTAAAACCTAACCTTAGATAAGCCATTAGTTGTCTTTTTGCTACATTGCACCGAGAACAACACTCGGGGAGATCAATCACATGTACAATAGGGTAGTACGGCTAACGGTATGGTCGATCATCCTTAGTTAGCACTCTAAAAGATTGGTCCGAGCATTACTATTGGACCCCTACGTATATTGTGATCTGTAGCACCTGACACTCCTTTTGACCATAGTTCCTTCCTCTATCTGAAGCTTGCTTCCCCCTTTCTCATCCAGATAAGATCCAACAGTTGAGGTTCGACCGTCACTGTACTTATAAGATCCAACAGTTGAGGTTCGACCGTCACTGTACTTATAAGATCCAACAGTTGTGGTTTTGCTGCCACCATATAGATCCGATTCAGTAGTTGGGGTTTTCATAGCACATATCAGACTCTCACAGATTAGTCTAAATCAGATTGTCACAACACATTTTGTAGTGCAAAGTCCTTGGGGTTTCAGCTAGTACAGTCAAGCCCTGGTTTTCACAAGATATTTGGAAGTATCAAGCATTTTGAATTTTGGCAACCGCAGTATTGATCAACTAGGAGTAAAACTTGAAACAAAAAGGTTTTGGGCCATCATAATATGCTTGCAAGAGAACTAGTCCATGAGATTTAGGACTACAAGTTGATCACAGTGGTACCATTCACCTATAATCCCCCAATTTTCATGCGGTCCTAAATTTTTCCTTACGCTACTTCAACTGACCCACATCACTAGACTCATGAGCTCTCCCTATTTCCAAACATACTACTCTTAAGTAAGCTCAAACTTTGACCAAGGTTAGTCTATGTATAGTACCTGGTCTCAAGTTATGGATTCAGAAAGAGTCAACGCTCTCGAGAAAAAATTCAGTGACCTCTAGGCATCCTTTGAAGACAAATTCAACAAACTCTCACAAGTATTGCACACACTGACCAAGTTTTGTGAATCCATGTGGGAATAACACACCGTGGATGCACATGTAGAAGGAGAATCCAACCATCACATTCATTTCTATGGAGGTTGTTGGGTCCCACTAATAGGCATATTTTTAAGTTCATTATGATATCCTCCGGCCCTTAAAATTATCCTTTTCTCACATTTATTCACTTTTTTAGTCATAATATGCTTAGTAATAAGATTAAAAGGTGTTTTTTTCATATTGTGAGGCCTAATGTGATTAAATATCAAGAAAGAGAGGAATTTTTGAGGCATTTACTATCCAGGGGCTTGATGCAGACAACCAAGAGCGAATATAGGGGGCTTGTCCACCTCCTTAACTTTCTAAAATTGGCTTAGGATCACAAGATCTTCTCTCATGGATTGAATTCACTAGCTGTCGAGGGACTCCAAGTCCATGTGAAGATCAAGGAGAACTACATCCATAATCCTCGAGATCTTGGAGGGAATCACTCCTATTTTCAAGGGATATATCATCATCTACCTTTATGTACAAATAAATTAGCTGAAAGGCTCATTAGGGTTCAAGTTTCTGATTAAGCTAAGAGTAGCTATTGAGCCTAGTTCCTGACATTATTATTCTTAGCTTTGATGTGATGTATGAGACTACCATTTTCTGCTAATGAGAAGTTTGTCATTGATCTGCATCTGAACTGGTTTTAGAGGGCCGAAACCCTTGTGGTTGGGCCCAACCCAGAGGCTTTAGTCCCTCTTCTCTATTTCTTTCTTGTTATTATTTCAAAGAATTTCATGTCTTTCTCTTGTTTGAGTAGATGTTAAGCTATAAAAACTTTTGATTGCAGGCTTGCCTATCACCTCACTTGTGGGAAGAGTGATTGGAAAGATTTACAATCTGAGTCCAAAATAATTTTTTTATGATTTTTTGAAAATAGATAAATGTTAGTTGTAATCATTTTGCATGTTAATTCTATACAACTTAGGAGTTAGCTCAATGATCAGAGTAGTGTTGTGGAATAGAGTAGATTTTAGTCAAATTCAACTCATCTTTTCCATGATTGTTTATCTCACTATGTTATTGGTCATTTGATGCATGTATTTGGCTATATGCAGGGTTTTCTTGATCTGCAGGTGGGGCCACATCTTTCCATCTTGACTTAGACCTTTCCATATTCTTCCTTTGCACCTCACACTTCTCCCAAACTTTTTTTCCACAGTCATTCTATTAAGGCAAATAATGGACACCGTGGGCATCACCCTTGGTGCAAGATAGACCATTGGGAGGTCCTAGGATTGGCTAGGGGGATCCCCCAATGTTATCTGGGAATAGTTTCCACTCGGATGCTACTATTCCCACTAAGATGGGTGGCTACCTTAGAAACAAACAATCAAAGTCTACTATTGTTTCCTTTTATGAAAATAGAAGAGAGGAGAACCAAGAAGACCAACCTGATTCTTGCGGTTGATTTCCTCTCCTTCTTGATAGAGCTTCGCCGTTTCTTCTTTGTGCCCAGCTTCAAAAGAACCTGTTGAATCACAGCAACATACTACTATCCAAGAAGCAAGGATCTAAATTCATAAATAATATCGGATCAGATGTGTATTAACCATATACATGCATATATAAACAAGTACACAAGAATATGGAAGGAAATAAGAATAGCTTTATTAAGATAAAAGTAGTAAGAGGATTACAACCATGTGCTCTGACCCAGCATCATCCTCTAGCTAAGAAGCCCTTCTTCACCTCAGGCAAAGCTTAGATCACCCAACACTATGAATGTACACCAGAAAACCAACAACACTTCTCTATAAGATACAAAATTCCAGCCACTGGATCTCTGTGATGAGGGATCCATATATAGATGATTACAGAGAGGTGAGTCATCTTTTGGGATCTTGATTAGTGTCCTCTCTCTGATAGTTCCTGCTTCCACTTGGAAAATGATGATCTCTTACTCATCCCTGGTCGAAAATGGAGTGGCAAGCGTCAGAGGGGAAGCTTCTGGAAGATTCCATGATCTTCCACCTCGCATTTTGGTCCCTACCATTTGTCCATTCC
>APFE031406652.1:149790-160880 GCA_000404065.3 Pinus taeda
TGGGCATCACCCTTGGTGCAAGATAGACCATTGAGAGGTCCTAGGATTGGCTAGGGGGATCCCCCAACCTTCATTCACTTCCTCCTACCTCCATCCATCTTCTGCTTCCCTAAAGACACTGTTTCTACCCTTAAAAGTTTCTTAAAACCCCTCCTGTAGCAAAATAAGGCCTCTTGTAGCAATACATGACCTCCTGTAGTAGCTTTGTATAAATGTTCTTTCAATCAATTTTTCTCCCCACTTCGATCCTAGAGACTTCTGCATATATGGTCACTCCAACCCCCTCCTTTCCTAACTGCAAAACAGAGTTAGAATTAGTATTTTTTTTTCCATAAGCATTTTAAAAGTTATATTCCTTATTTTCAGGCAAATGTAAAGTAGATGAATGATACATGCAATTAGGTTTTTGATTTGATTAGATGTGAAAATTAGAGTAGATTTACTTCTACAAGTAGACTAGCCCTTTCTCTTTCATGTAATGTCAATTAGCATCTACATTTGAATGAATGGCATTTTCACTTTCATGGTTAGAATCAGGCTCAATTATGCTTTCATAAGAATTTTTCACTATACTTAGTTGGAGGAAGAGTCTCTGAACACCTTAATCTGATTTCATGACTTTGGGTGACATGAGTAGAACATAACCTACTCTATATATAGCACTATCATCTTTAGGTTTGAACAAATCTCGGGTTGATAATTTGAGTTGAGGAGCCCTTGGTAGTTGCAACACTCTTGGTGCAATATGATGGCTCACTAGAGGTCACCAATATTTGAGCCACTCGACACCCAAGTTGGACATGTACAAATTTGATGGATTTAACCCGATGATATGGGTGGCACAAATGGAGCAATATTTCCACCTTAATATTATCTGGGAGGATGAAAATAAACTACATGTCAGAGCTCACCAATATTTGAGCCACTAGACACCTAAGTTGGACATGTACAAATTTGATGGCTTTAACTTGACAATATGCGTGGTACAAATGGAGAAATATTTCCACTTAAACATTATCTCGGAGGATGAAACTAAACTACATGTTGGAGCTCTTTACTTGGAACAAGAGAGATCACAGTGGTGGTAGTGGCATCAAAAATTCTATCCAGGGAGGCCCACTTTGACCATGTTCTCTAAAGCCATTTGTGACCGTTTTGATTGGTAATTTGACTTTCTAGTGCATCTCACTAAGCTAAGGAAAACAAGTACAATATAGGACTACATTGAAAACTTCAAACAATTGGCCATCCAGACTAAGGGATTAAAGTATACCTTTTACTTGGAAAGTTTCGCCAATGGCCTAAAGGAAGCCATCTAAGCCCATGTCCAAATGCATCACCTAGCTACTTACTTGGAAGCATGTTGCAAGGACTTATACATAGATGTTGCTTTAGATGCCCAATCCAATCATCCAAATTTCGTCGTATAGGCACATCCTAGCCAACTGACAAGCCCCACCCAAACACTTAAGGTTCAAAAGGTGTCATTGACAAAAATAATTGAAAGATGCAAATAAGGACTCTACTACTAGTATGATGAAAAATACTCCCCACGACATAAATGAAAGGAACCAAAATTCTTTCAAATTTATGCTACTGAAAACAACTTTGTAGATAAAGCACCCTCCATTGAAGTTATTGTGAAGGAAGAGGGTGAACCTCTAACAACCCTGGATACTCATACTACAACTACGCTAGATGAACCAATTATCTCACTCCAAGCATTGGTCAACATTTATTATGCCAAACTCTCAAAATCTAGTTTTTCTTAAACTTCGGTCGATAGTGGTGCTAATTGATAGTGGAAACACATATAAATTTGTTTATAAGAGAGTAGTAGAAGCCATTCATTATTTTTTCAAGGCAGTATCTAATTTCCAAGTCCTTATCACTGATGGGGGGACCATGAAATGTGAAGGATGTTGTGAAAATATTAAGCTTGAAATGGGGGATTATCACCTCAAAACCCACATGTTCGCAATTGAAATACGTAGTTATGACATTGTCCATGGTGTTGAATGCCTCCGCACACTGGGCCCTATCACAACTAACTTCTGAGAATTATATATGTTCTTTGAGCAATACAACCGCACTCATACACTACAGGGACTCCAGGTATGTGTTGGTACTATCATCATCTCGCATTGAATGGATAAGCTTTAAAAAAGGGTCATCATGGGATAGTAGCACAATTTAATGTGATCCATTCCATTGAATCCAGTCCTCACATTCATCCCAATATGCAACAAGTAATACATTGCCACCAGCAGATCTTTGACAAACCTAGAGAGTTCCCACCCTTTAGGGGTGAACAAGATCATAACATCCCTTTCCTCTTGGGTACTTAGTTGTCAAATTTATGCCCCTATCGATATCCTTTCATAGGAAATAATGAAATTAAAAAAATCATCGAGGAACTCCTCGAATTGTTAGAAAATTATATATTACAGAGAAATTGAACATAGAATATTTCAAAAATATAAAGACAGAAAACACATAAAACCAGAGAGACACAGATATACGTGGTTCACCCATTTTGGGCTACATCCACCCCAAACAACCAGTCCTTCCTTTCTAATATCCAGCAAAATGAAGAGGCACAACCTACAGCAGATCCGCTGTAATATCCTCTATTTTCTCTCAGAGTCTCACCTCTCTCTTTCTCGCTCAGAGAATACACATCTATTACATAGACTCAATACAATGCCCTCATACAAAGAGAGGGGTTGCCTTCTAGGGAAAAAACCCCTAAACTAAACATAAGTTCTACCGTCAGATCATCTACCTAATGAACGGTCCAGATTAACTAGAAATTACTATAATTTTATAACGAAATTTTACATTTGTTTTTAGCTTTGGGGGCATTGCCCGTGAAACCCCCGTCGGGGGACCGTTGGCCCCCAGACCCCCCAGCTGGGGGGGGATTATCCCCCTCGAACCCCCACAGGGGGGACAAGTCCTGCCTGCACCCCCTCGTGTGGAGGGGTGTACAAACTTCCTGGGGTATACATCCGTTGAAACAAAGACCTCTAAACAATCATGCTCCATACTCAACATGAATCTGGTGTTATTCATCCCAACACCAACCCTTATTCATCTCTAGTGGTGATGATTCTAAAGAAAGATGGTGAATGGCACATATGTTGAGACTTTAGGGACCTTAACAAGCTCACTATTAAGGACAAATTTCCTATCCTAGTAGTTGATGAATTGCATGGTGCCAAATTTTTTACCAAGTTGGACCTTCGCTTGAGATATCACCAAATACTGATGAAGGAATTTGACATTCCCAAGACAACCTTCCAAACTCATGAAGGCCATTATCAATTCTTGGTCATGCCATTTTGTCTCTATAATGCCCCATCAATTTTTTAAAGCTTCAAGAACCACCTTCTGAAACCATATCTCATAAAATTCATCCTGGTGTTTTTTGATGATATTGTCATGTACAACATAAGATGGGACACTCATCCTTAGCATGTTGATCAAGTACTGGAACTCCTCCAAGATCATAAACTTTTTGTAAAATTATCCAAGTGTTCCTTTGGCATGGAATAAGTAGAGTATTTGGGACATATTGTGGGTCATGAAGGAGTGAGGGTTGATCCCAAAAAGATTCAGATAATGTGATATTAGCCCCAACCAAAAACCTTGAATAGTTTGAGGGGATTCTTAGGTCCCATGGGATACTATCTCAAATTTTTCCTCAATTATGGACACATTGCCCAACCCCTCAATAATCTTCTCAAGAAAAAAATCATTTCTCTAGAATGATGTTGATCAACAGGACTTCTTGGCTCTCAAACAGGCCATGTGCTCCACTCCATTATTGGTTGTACTAGATTTTAAAAAATATCTTGTGATTGAATGTGATGCTTTAGGTATGGGAATTGGTGTAATATTAATGCAGGAAGGTAGACCATTAGCTTTCATGAGTCAAACAATTAGTGGAAAGAATATGGGTTAATCTACATATGAGCAAGAAATGATGGCCATATTACATGTAGTAGACACTTGGAAACCATACTTATTGGGGTGTTGTTTCCAAATCTGCACTGACCATCATAGTCTAAAATATTTCCTTTAGCAGCATCTATCGTCGCCACAAAAAAATAAATGGATCGCAAAATGCTAGGATATGATTATCAGATAATTTACAAGAAAGGGTGTGACAATGTAGTGTTCAATGCCTTATCATGCCAATTTGAGGATGAGGGCACCCATTTATCCTTCTATCCTGGATCATTAATATATTACTAGCATATCCTAATTCATCATAGGATTGCTCTTGGAAGGATGAGGTTCTTCTTTATAAGGATCAAGTAGTGCTATCCCTAATCTCCACCCTCAAAAATTGCATCCTGGAAGAGTTGCACTCCTCTCAGGTTGCAGGACATTCAAACTTTCAAAAGAATTATGGATGAACACACTGTTCTTTCTTTTGGATCGGCATGAAGAATGACATTCTTAATTTTGTAGGTAAATGAGATGTATGCCAACACAACAAAGGGGAAATAGTAAAGCTATTTAGAACCTTACAACCCTTGCCACCCCCTGCTTCCACCTGGACAAATATCTCCATGTATTTCATCATAGGTCTCCCAAAGTTAGGCAAGAAATCAATCATAATGGTGGTTGTTGAAAAACTTTCCAAATAAGCCCATTTTGTCAATCTACCATACCCATTTACTCCAACTTTGGTGGCTCAATTTTTCATGTAACAAATCTTCAAACTACATGGCATCCTGACTTCCATTGTGTCTAATTGGGACCCCACTTTCACCAAATATTTTAGCAATAACTTTTCAAGCTATAGTGTGGCACGCAACTCCAATTGAGTACAACTTATCATCCCCAAAATGATGGTCAAACAGAAGAGATCAACAAATTTGTGGAGACCTATTTGAGGTGCTTCACTTGAGACAAGAAACATCAATGGGTATAGTCCCTTACTCTAGCTTAATGGTGGTATAATACTAACTATGATGAAGGTACCAGGATGACGCCATATCAAGCAGTGTATGGCCAACTTCTGCCTTCACTAGCTTCTTATATCCCAAGATCTTACAAAGTATAGGAATTTGATTATCTCTTATAGAAATGTGTCGCCATGATCGCTCATCTAAAATATAATCTACATTAAGCTCAAAATAGAATGAAGCAACATGCTGACCAAAACCATTCAAATAGGTCATTTCAATTAGGTGACTACGTGTTCTTGTGACTCCAAACTTATAAGAATACATCTCTCAAAGAAAAGGGCCACTAGAAACAAGAAAAAAAATCTATAGGCCTGATCAGGTACTTCAACGTATAGGAGAAGTCGTTTATAAACTAGCCTTGCCGACCACTTCAAAAATCCACTGAGTCTTCCATGTATCCTACCTCAAGAAAGTTGCGGGGAACAATTGCAGGGTTCAAACAAGTCTACTAGAATTGGTTGAGGAGCATTTACTTTAGATATGACCTAAACATGTCCTTGATACTCGTAAAAGGAACATCCATGGCTACATGATCAAGGAAGTCCTCATCAAGTGGAAATACAACTCTCTAGAAGATGTGACATGGGAAACAACCATTATTCTTCAGTAGTTTCCATAGCTTCAACCTTGAGGAAAAGACTGATTTTGATGGGGGAGGGCATGTGCGGGTCCAACCTTAACCCCTTTATCTATGTAATAAGCCAAGGTGCCTAGTCAGATTCATAGTTAGTTAGTCGAGTTAATAAAGCCTGTAAGAGGTTATATGCATTAATAATAATTGTAAGTGGTTAACCTGCACTATGCAAGGGAGCACTAGTAGTTAGGGTTTTGGATGTCATAAATATATAAATAGTCTTAGATAACAAGGGACGAATCATCGAGTTTTATTTTAATTGAGCTTTGATCTATTAGAGGTTTCCCCCTTGAAGAGGCAAGTGAACATTGTATTATGCTCATGAATAATAAAATATCATTGCAACTTATCTCTATTCAAGTGATATTTCTATCTTTCTAGTAACATTGTTTCATATTTCTGACATTCTGTTATTTTCATAGGTCAAGTGCATAACAATATCTCACAAAATAGGTGCCACGCTTATTCATTGATTTGAGAAAAAAGAATGTCTGAAGTTAATATAGAAACCTAGCTTAAAAGGTTGTAGCAACACTAAATTCATATTCTAGTTAAGAGAAAGATTTTCATGGAAATCATGGAGTTGGAAAAAGTATAGAAAGAATCTTAAGTTGGCACTGCTATTGGGAAAATCATGACATCAATGGAAGGACAAATACCTTGATTATGATGAAGGCTTTGCAGTAGGTTCTGATCATGGAGGACTAAGGTATGTAGTCCTTGAATGTAAGGTATGTACAACTATTTTATGCCTAAAGGATCTAATATGAATTGTTTTAGGGTTTTTATCACATGCTTATGGGGTTTATAATATTCATCTTTGAATGATATTGATATCTAGAGATTGTGAATCCTGGATGGTATTTGGAAAAATAGTTGTATGAAAAAACATAACTACTTGTTCACTCATAGGAACCTTAACTCTCGATATTTATGGTTTGAAGGTAGTATAGGGTATCTAACAATGTTGGAATCAAATGAAGTCTAGGGTATGCCATCATGTTCCTAGAGATGGTTAGGTTTTGTACTTGAAAACCCTAGGAATTCATTCTTTGAGATTCCATGAAGAAACCATATATTGAAAAATTTGTCTTCATTCTCTTGTTGTTGTATATTTTTCTTCATGGTACTTGTTAATGAATAATGCAGATAAAGGAAGAAAAATAAGAAGAAAAGAAACCCTTAGCGTTTTCTTTGTATAGATCCATGATGCATTAAAGCATATTTTTTGTGCTATGGGACACCTTCACACAATTGTAGATAGAATTAAGAGTCGAAGAGGAATTCTACATACTGAAGTCTATAGTTTTGTGGCTCACATCAAGGGATCAAAATATAAAAAAAGGTTCATCATCAATCTAGATCTATGCTTTAACATAAAAACATTTGAAAAATCATCTCCCGATGAAAAAGTGCTTGAATTGATCTGGATTTAAACAGAAATGCAAAAAATTACAGACATAACCATAAACACAAAGATGCAGCAGAAATAATACTTCATTTCATTAATGTAATATACTAAGATATGCTTACAAATAGAAAATGGAAATAAATAGCTAGGGCAATGATAGCTTATCTCTGAGAAGAGATGTGGTGGCTACATGCCTCTGAACTGTGTTACAATGAGGCTTGAAGGCCTATTTATTGTTGAGAAACAATGGAAAACACTAAACATCCAAAAACATAACCCTAGAAGATGAAATGCCAAACTGTGGGCCTTGTTTGGGTAAATTGGTACATCAACTTCCCATGGTCATAACTTTGGCACACGATATTCGTTTGACGCGTACAATATCTCATTAGAAAGATCTATCCAAGAACTACAACTTTGGGAAGAGAAACATCGTTCCATGGACCCATGTTGCTTCCAATTTTCCCAAAAAACATAATTTAGGGCCTCAAAATAGCTCTGGAAGTTTAGGACATGAAAAACTGCTAAAAATAGTAAATTGTGCTACAATTAAGGAAACTAAAAAGCTAAAAGAAACAATGGTGGGGGTCTAAGTGGACTTGGTGGGTGGCCACAAATATCCACCTGGATCATTCCTCCCCCCTTAGGAAGCAATGGTCCCCATTGCGTTGAGTTCCTCCATGAGATGAGGAAACTTCTACTGAACTTGGTCCCTGGTGAGCCACTTGTCCTGGTGAAGGAGTTAGCTTGCTTTGACAACTCAATACAGTTGGATGTTCTACTGGTGAGTGTGCTTGATTTGTGTGTCCATGATCCAATCATTTGTAGCTTGTTCCATGCAATCTGGATTTAACTTTGTGGGTGTGAGCTGTTATGAAATGTCGGATGTGTCTAGTAATGGTGGAAAGTATGGCCGAAGGCGGTCCACATTGAACACTGGGTGCAGGCCAAGGAATGGGGGAATACTGAGCTCAAATGCATTGTCTCGCATAGCCTTGGTAATGGTGTAAGGACCATATCAAAGTGGTCTGAGTTTCCGATAGGATCTGGTAAGGTGTTCCTTTTGCAAATGCAACTAGACTTTGCCGCCCACCTGAAACTTATGTGGGACCCGATGTTGATCATGTCGCTGCTTGTAGTTGGCATTTGATTTCTCTAGAATGCCATGGACTTGCTAGTGAATATGTTGGATGCGTTTAATGAATTTTTTTTCCTTATCTATTTTGGATTGGACATGAGTTGAATCTACGTGAGTAGATGCAAATGGCATGGCCACATCAATGGGACATAGTAGCTAGAATCCCAAGCCCACCTGAAAAGGGCTGTGGCTAGTCGAGCTGTGGAGAGCCCAATTGTAGCTGTGCTAAACATAGGGGAGGCTCTCATCCCATGTGCATGGATGCTTTGAGTTGTACATGCACATAATGTGTACAATCATCCTGTTGACAACCTCTGTTTGGCCATCAATTTGAGGATGGAAGGCGGTGGACTTAGTGATTTTGGTGTCCAGCATTGACCAGAGACTGGACCAAAATGTACTGAGGAACCTGCAATCCTGTTATGAGATGATAGACTGTGGGATCCCAAAGTGCACCCACACTCGTTCAAAGAAGAGTTTAGCAATGGCTTCTGCTATTATATTCTTCTTGTAGGTCGCCATAATGGCCATCTTTGAGAACTTGTCGACGACCACAAAAACACAGTCATTTCCATGCTTAGTGGAAGGAAGGCCTGACATGTAATCCATGGAGATGGATTCCCAAGGTCGAATAGGGGTAGGCAGCGGGGTATAGAAGCCTTGCTTCTTGACTGTCAGTTTGGCAATGGCACAGGCAGTGCATGATATGATGTACTTCTTGACATCCTATAGAAGATTTGGCCAGTAGAAATACTTCTGTAGTACTGCCACCGATTTCTCAACCCCGAAATGCCCAGCGGCCTGACTGTAGTGTGCTTCCAAAATCATCTTGGAATGCTCGCTTGAAGGAACACAAAGGTGACCTAGGTGGCATAATAGGGCATCCTGGAGGTGAAAATCTGGAACATGCCGACCGTCCAAAAGTGTCTGGTATGTGTGGCCAAAGTCTAGGTCACTTTTGTAGAGAAGTGGCCAATCAGAAGTCTTGTGCCCACAAGAGTTGAGCACGGTGGTTAATGACATCATCGGTGGTCGACTGAGGAAATCTGCAACATTATTGGTGTTTCCCTTCTTATACTTGATATTCAAATGGAACTGTTGCAGGTATGTGGACCACTTCTGATGGCGATCATTCTATAATTTCCCTTGGGTTTGTATGAAGTGGAGGGGTCTCTGGTCTATGTGGATGATCGTTTCATTCCCCAAAATGTAATGTTTCCATTTTCAGCAGGCCTGCACAATGGAATACATCTCCTTGTCATAAGTGGGATACTTCCAGACTGTGTTTGAAAGTGTCTCACTATGATATGCCACTGGATAACCATGTTGAGTAAGGAATACCCCAATAGCATAGTCAGAGGCATCTGTCTCGGCCTCAAATGGTTGTTGCAAGTCTAGCAATTCGAGCACTGGTGCCGAGCAGAGGTGGTCTTTCAACTCTGTGAATGCCTTCTGTTGAGATTCAAACCAAAAGAATTTTGCTTTCGCTCCTCCCTTGGTGACTTGACTCAAGGGCCAAGCGATATGAGAAAATCCCAACACGAACCTCCAGTAGAAGTTGGCAAGACCTAGAAAGTTGCGGAGCTTTGTTAGAGTGGTTGGAGAGGGCCAATCCCGAATGAATTGGATCTTGGCTGGATCCACATGCACCCCCTATTCATCAATAATGTATCCCAACTATTGAACCTGGGTCATGCCAAAAGTGCATTTCTCCAAATTGTCACATAACTTGTGTTGCTGTAGTGTTTGGAGAACCTGTCGGATGTGCTGGAGGTGCTCTTCCCAACTCTAGTTGAAGATCAGGATGTCATCCAAGTATACCACTACAAATGAGTTGGTGAATGACTCCAAGATGTGATCCATTAGCCTCATGAAGGTTGCAGGAGCATTCGTCAATCCGAAAGGCATAACCAGCCATTTGAAAAGACCCTCCTTGGCTTTGAAGGCAGTCTTCCACACATTGGAGGGTTCAATTGGTACGTGGTGATATCCTAAATTCAAATTAACCTTGCTGAACTATTTTGCCCCCTTCAGTTGGTCCAGGAGGTCATCGATCCATGGGATTAGGTACCTATTACGGACAATGATCTTGTTAAGTGCCCGATAGTCAATATAGAGTCTCTAAGTCCCATCCTTCTTCTGTACCAACATGATTGGGCTCCCACAGGGTGATGAACTCATATGGATGTGACCTTTCTGTAGTAGCTCCTAAATCTACCTCTTGATTTCATCATTCTCCATAATGGAGTGCCAATAGATTGGTCCATTAGGCAGCGATGCACCTGGGGTCAGATCGATGGAGTGCTTGACTTGACAGTGCGGAGGAACCCCTACGGGGGAGGTGAAGATGTCCTCATACTCCTCCATGACCTTGTCCATCTGTAGTTGTCGTGCGGAGGGGGCCTGTCTGGAGGTCATAACCACCGTCTTCTTCTTTCCTTGAGGGCATATCATCAGGAAAACAAATTTCCCGATTTTGGAAATGAGCTTATTGCATTGTTTTGCAGTAACGAAAGAGATGGTGGTAGGTGGTGCTAGCTCCAATATCCTGTACAACTTATTTCCCAAAGTAATAATAATAGCACGGGGCCTTCATTCATACACAACATGTTGCTTCCGCAAGTATGGTTGTCCTAATAATACATCACAAACTTCAAGGGGAGCAATGTCACACAATACCTCATCCGTGAAGGGCTTGATGTTGTATGGAAGGCGACACTGCTAGTTCATGTGAAGATCCCGTCCTTGGTGAAGCCACCAGATGGTGTACAGTTGTGGATGTGCTGTGGTCGGTAAGCCGAACTACTTCATGACCTCTACCGAAATGAGGTTCTTTTGGCTCCCGCTGTCGACAATGAACTGTAGCGGGGATCCCTTTACCCACATCTAGGAGTGGAAGAGACGCTCCTCCTCCTCTGGATCTTC
>APFE031406652.1:161127-201049 GCA_000404065.3 Pinus taeda
ATGAACTGTAGCGGGGATCCCTTTACCCACATCTAGGAGTGGAAGAGACGCTCCTCCTCCTCTGGATCTTCGGGTTCCTCCTTCTGGATCTTCATGGTGGCAACGGTGGCGCTGGACTCCGCATCGATAATATGCTTCCCTTTGTCATTCCCCTTGTCCAGTTTTGACTCAGAGTCGGAACATGCATGTGATTCTAAAACCTTTAGCTTAGCCACCAGTGACTGCTTGGCCCAACACTCACTTGTGTTGTGAGTGGAACTCTTATGGAACTCACACCATTTTCCTGTGTCCTTTTTCAGCTTAACGACGTTGTTCTTTGCTTGCAGCTTTGGTGGGTTGTCTTGGGCCACCCAGCCTTGGGTTTGTCCTTTGTTCTGTGGTTTGAGGGAACCTTTCCCTTGCTTTGGATTTGCAGATCCAAAGTCTCGCTTCTTTTGTTTAAACTTTTTCTCGACCTTGATGGCATATCGGTATGCCATGCCGAGTGAGGAGATGTTCAGGAATTCTATTTCTTCCTGTATGTACTTGTGCAGGCAACCACGATATTTGAGTATCAAATGCTGCTCTGAATCCTTGATACCCAAATTTGTTTGAAGGGTATTGAAAATATTGATAAACTCTGGCACATCTTGATCCCTTCCCTACCACAGTGTGGTCCACTTTATGTATTGATCCTCATAGCTTCCAACAGGGTAGTACTACTCCTTGATGGCATCTCGGAATGAATTCCAAGTGGGTGCGAATGAAAATAGTGAGCCAGTACTTTCATCCTTCTACTCGCAGTAGGTTTCCCACCAATCCTTAGCGTGGGGGGCTACTTTGAGAAGAGCGAAAACAATCTTTTCTCGACTAGAAAAATCATGAACAAAAAAATAACCCTTTAGCAGATTTAACCGTTTATCGATGGCATTTGCATCTATTTGACCCTAGAATCTGGGGATTTCAAAATTAACTTGTACCTTAAATGGTGTGGCATTTCCAGAGTAGCTGTGGGAAGTCGATGCGTCACCCCTGGGTAGTCGTTGAAGGATCTGGGTAAAGTTGTCCATCATTGCATTCCTTTGTCATTCGAGGGCTTCTTTGAGCAAGATTTTGATATGATCTCCTGCTCCCTCGTCTTTCTTTTCATCCACCATGGGAGGTCGCCGGGTTTTACGAGGTTGGTCTTGCAAAGGTTCGAGAAGTTCAAGCCCTAACTCCTTATATCCCGACCTCGTTGGGCACATGCAAAGAAAAATAGAGAAAAAGCAGACCGCTCTGATACCACTAATCCTGATTTAAACAGGAACGCAACAAATTACAGAGATAACCATAAACACAAAGATGCAGCGGAAATAATACTTCATTTCATTAATGTAAAATACTGAGATATGCTTACAAATAGAAAAGGGAAATAAATAGCTAGGGCGATGGTATCTTATCTCTGAGAAGAGATGTGGTGGCTACATGCCTCTAAAATGTGTTACAATGAGGCTCGAAGGCCTATTTATTGTTGAGAAACAATGGAAAACCCTAAACATCCAAAAACCTAACCCTAGAAGATGAAACACAAAACTGTGGGCCCCGTTTGGGTAAATTGGTACATCAACTTCCCAGGGTTGTAACTTTGGCATACGATCTTCGTTTGACGCGTAGAATATCTCGTTAGAAAGATCTATCTGAGAAATACAACTTTGGGAAGAGAAAGATTGGTCCACGGACCTATGTTACTCCTAGTTTTCCCAAAAAACATCATTTAGGGCCTCAAAACGGCTCCGGAAGTTTAGGACCCGAAAAATTGCTAAAAATAGTAAACTATGCCACAATTAAGGAAATTGAAAAGCTGAAAAAAACAATGGTGGGGGTCCAAGTGGACTTGGCAAGTGGCCACCAAAATCCACCTGGATCATGAATAGATATGATGGGATCAAATTTGTAACATTTTAACACTTGCATATATCTACATGGAAGATGGTTGTATTTGCTCAGTTGTAGAAATATATATGTTAGAGAATATCCTATCCCTCATTAATAGGGCAGCAAAAGAGCACCTCATCCTTACAGCATTTGAAGATGAAGTCATATCAGTTGTAAAATCATTTGACATAGACAAGGCTCCAAGGATATGTCATTTCACTATCCACTTTTATATGAAGTGTTGGGATATAATGAAGGTGGACATACTCTGAATGATTCAATATTTTCATAAATTTTCTTGCATAGTTGGAGGCATAAATTTTCATTTCTTAGCATTGGTAACTAAAGAACTTAATCTATCACGTTCTTCCCACATTAGGCCCATCCCATTGTGTAATTCCTTATACAATATCATCTCAAAATATTATTCGTACTTGGCTCAAAATAATCATCCCAAGCCTCATTATAGATAATTAGAGAGGCTTTCTAGGACAACAAAATATTGTAGACAATATAATATTAGTCAAAAAATATATCCACTACAATTAAACAAGAAATGAAAACATGTATCATCATTAAACTAAACATGCCCAATGCATCTGATTGAGTGAGACATAGCTTCATACCTAATGTGCCACAATGTTTTGTTTTTTGTCCAAAGCTCAATACTTGGTCCTCTTCTTTTTTTATCGGCCCCTAGATCTCCTTATTGGCACATGGAATATCAAAGGGTTTTTTCAAATCTTTTCAAGTGTTGCATCAAGGTTTCCCCATCTCTCTATTGTTGTACATATTAATGGCTAACTCTCTTAGTAGAAATTTAGAGAATGAAAGGGAAATGGGATGTTTCCTGGTCTTTGAATTATTAGGGGTGTTAAGATGATCAATGATTCCCAATTTTTGTATGATATTGTTTTCTTGGGAGACGCATATCAAATCATCACCAAAAGATTTGAAGAGATTTTGAAATAACTTTTTTTACTTCTAGGGAGGGATCAATAAATCCAAAATTTATCTCTATGATTGGAACATACATAAAATAATGCTAGCTTCTATTTTCACCTTGTAAATCCTTGTCCAATAAGGTTGGAAATATTTTCAATACGTGGGAATACATTTATTCTTGCATAGTACTTCTATCTCTCTATGCCATTAAATTATACACAATATAAAATCTAAAGTGATACAATGGGGGAACTAATGGCTTAACCCTATCGTAAGACTAGTGCTTCTACAATCAATTCTTATATTCCTTCCTCTCTTTTAATTCGTGGCCCTCCTTTCCCTAATTGGAATCAGGAAATCCTTTTCTCAGGAGTTCCATAAGTTCCTTTTGTAAGGAGGCAAGCCTAGTTGAAAAAGGTTTCATATAGTCAATTGGGTTGTGGTTTTCAGCTTAATACACCATCATGGACTAAGAAAAATATATCCCACTTATGAATTTGGATTTACAATTAGATTTTTTATTTGATTGGTTTTTGGAAGAAATGAGCAGCGAAAGAAAGTCATTCATAAAAAATAATTAAAAGGAATTTGAAATTATTGACTAGATCAGGTTCCATTAATGAAAAGTGACGTCCAAGTTTAGAGACTTACGTAGGTTATCATTCCTTTTACTAATAAGAAACTCACTTTGATTCTAATATCTGGTCACCAAGTGGACACATGCACTGGAAATATTATGGGGAACCCTCCCCTATCCTCCAACCCTCTTCTTATTCCTTTGAGGCAATTGTTGAACAATGAAAATAAGTTATCCCTTTATGATGTTTCAAATTTATCTCACTCTAAATCTTGCTTGGGTTGGTTCTTTGGAGACACCCCTACCGTCCTCCACTCTACTCTAACTTTCCTTCTCTCCTCTCTTAAGGGTTGTAAACTGAACCATAATGCTAACTAGGATTCCAAAAGTTGGGGAAGTGTTGGTGACACTATGAGAAAGGATATGAATACTTCCTTTTTCCTAACGAATCCCCTCCAAAATATATGCTTTGGGATAAGATTTGGTATTGAGATACCCTTCCAAATATCATCATTTTCTGCTAGACCTTGGCCCATAAAGAGATACTCAAGATGGATAACTTGGTAAAAGGGGCATATTTTCTCCTTCCAATTTTCCATTATGTAAACTCCAATAAAAAACCTCCACTCTTCTCTTCACTATCTACAAATTTTCAAAAATAGTATGGAAATATTCCCTACGAGCCTTAGCTCCTTGGTTCATTGGCGAAATTCCATACAACCACTATGTGATATATGGAAAAAAAAATATATGTTGGATCCTTTCAAAAGAAATGCATTTTTAGAAGGCTATGGTGTAGTCTCCCAAAATTTGTCTCTACTAGAAAAATATATTTGGCATAGAATATAGTTCTCTTTCAAGGCACTCAAACCGCCCAACATAGGTTGTAGTGAACGTAAAATCTTTATTGGCACAAAATTTCTAAACAAATAGCCTTACGATATACACAATCCCATTATTAGATTGAGTGGAGGAACCCTAGTATAATTATTTTCACCTCACCCTTGAGATGTCAACTCCTTCCAATTATTCTCACTCATGGTACTCCTCTTCCCTAGTCAGGGTTTTCCAAACTTGGAAGCTCACATAAGACTCTTACATCTTCTATTTTTGGCAACACTTCTTTTAAGCACAACCTAGAAGTGGTGGGTGTGGGTTGAGTTGTTTTTCACCTAGGAGGAACTAGTATTTATTCATTTTCCTAGGGTCTTAGAAATGCTTCCAATAATAAATCGAAGTTTTATGCCCACTTACAAGGAGTTAAGTTGGTTTCTTTGCTGAATCCTCACTCCCTCATCATCTTGGGCGATTTGAAATTAGTTATCAACCATATTTTTTCAATAACTTTGCCTTCAAAAACCAAATTGGACTCAATTGTCCAAAGAATCAAAGTGCAGCTTGCAAACATCTCCATAATTCAAGCTTATCATATGCCCAAAGTCTTAAAATTATGGGTTGATGAGCTACCTATTAAAGCAACGTTACTACCCAAAGGAACACTTTATGTTAATCAACAAGTCTCGAGGTAGCCCATCCCATGAGCATGTTGAGGTTAATATTTATCACGCAATGCTAATAGTAGGCGGTGATGAGACATAATCTTGATGAAGTAAGGTCTACATGCATAGGTGGTAGTGTTCATACCCTTGGCGTCATTATTTTTTAAAGTCTGTGGATATCTACATAAGGGGAATGAGGTATGCAATACAAGTTCATTCAATACAAATTCAGGGGGATAGTTTCATTTATGGATATATATAGAATTTATAACCACCCCCTCTACTATGCAAACAACTCACAAAATAGAAGAAAATATAGATCAATGACTTCAAAATCAGCCTCTTCGAGGGGGAAACATCCTTTACATTACACAAATGAACAATTATTGGATGATACAAATGATAATACCTCCTTTATATGTATAGGAGTTTAAGGGGTCACAATATAATAAGAGCTTACATAACAATAATAATGTAAGGGCATAATAATAACAACATTTGGCTTCTATGTGGCACAATAATAAGAATATGGGGACAACATGGGCACAACAATAACAATAAGGGGCTACAATGACAATAATAATAAGGTAATACACTAGTATTATAGGGACCTAACATGCCCCTATTCTTCAAAAAAGTGTTGTCCTCAACACTTGAGTAGTTCTGGATGCTTCTGTATAAAAATTATAATCCTCCCATGTGGAATCTTGAGCAGGTAAGTTCTTCCACCTGATGAGATACTCTGAAATTGATTGATTTGGTAGCTGTCGAGCTCTTATTTCAGTGACTGCTTCAAGATCCAATATGATTTTTCCTTCCTCATCAAGTTCGGGCAATAATGTTTGAACTGGGAGCTTGTCACCTATAACTTTCTTTAATCATGAAACATGAAAAACTGGGTGCACTCGGGAAGATGCAGGAAGTTTGTATGTCATAATACCAATCTTTTACAACACCTTGTACGGACCATAATACTTTGGTGATAATTTATTATCCTTCTTAGCTTGCTTGAGGGACATTTGTGTGTATGGTTGTAGTCATAGAAATACCTAGTCACCTACATCAAAACTCATTATTTGCATGTTGTTTCATTCTATTCTGCACCAAATTTAGGTTATCCTTTAAGAGTTAGAGAACTTTTTGTTGATGCTTGATGTGATCTTCCACTTCTTGAACCTTAGAATCTTCTCTTAAATATGATGTGATAGACGATGGATGATATCCATAAAGTGCCATAAATGGGGTCATTTTTGTTGCAATATTGACGGAAGTGTTATACCACCATTCAGCCAGATGCAACCATTTCACCCATTGTGTTTGTTTATTAGATACAAAGCAACGAAGATATCCTTCAAAACATTTGTTCACTATCTCAATTTTCCCATCAGATTGAGGATGATAATATGAGCTATGAGCTAACTGAGTACTGAGACAAGAAAATAATTTTGTCCCAAAAATTCTGGTGAAAATAGGATCTGTGTCTCTTACAATAATCTTTGGGTTTCCATGTAGCTTTTGAATTGTTTCCATAAATGCAGTAGCAACTGTACTAGCTTTAAATGGATGAGAAATGCACAAAAGTGTGCATACTTCGTAAGTCTATCAAATACCACCATGATGACACTCTTTCATTTGGACTTGGGTAAACCTGTGATAAAATCCATTGAAACCTCCTCCTAATGTTAACTTGGAATGGATAATGGTTGTCATAAAACCGGGGTCTTAATTGTCTGAACTTTATTTTGTTGGAAAAGCAAACATTCCGCCAAAAAATTTTGAATATCATATTTAAGGTCATCCCAAAAAAATTCCTTCTTAACCCTATGGTAAATTTTTAAAAATCATGAATGCCCTCCTAAGGGGCAAGTGTTCAATTCCAAAAGAATCTTTTGTTTGAGTTGGGAATTCTTATAGAGGTATAAGCGATCTTTTTACCATAACGAATCATTTTTCCAGCTAAATGTATCAGATGTATTGGGATCTTGTTGCAACTTTTGAATGAGTTCCCACACTTCTTCGTCATTCTTCCATTCATCCCTTGCTTCTTTTATCCAATCTGGTTGGATAATAGAAATGGAACAAAGAAATACTTCCACATTCTCATCCTTGCTTGAGAGTGCATCTGTAACAACATTTTGTGTCCCTTTTTTGTAGATGATTTAAAAGTCATAACCCAACATCTTTGTGACCCATTTTTGCTACTCTTCTGAAGATAAAATTTGTTCTAAAAATTATTTAAGACTATCATGATCTGTTTTTACCTTGAAGTGTCTTCCCATTAGGTAAGATCACCATTTCTTCAGTGCATGTAGTATTGCCAACATTCCCTTCTCATAAATAGCCTTTTGTAAAAACTTTCCTTTGAATGGACGACTTTCAAAAGAAATGGATCTTTCTTCTTGCATTAAAACAACACCAATTCCATTTCCTGAGGCATCACATTCCACAATAAAGGTTTTTGTGAAGTGAGTTGTAACTAAGACTAGTGCTTGGCGCATTGCCTCTTTAAGATTTTCAAAGGCTTTTATTGCTTCTAGAGTCCAAGAAAATGCATCTTTCTTCAATAATGTTGTTAGAGGTGTTGCTATTCTCCCATAATTATTAACAAAATTGCAATAATACCCTGTTAACCCGAGAAATACTCGTAGATGATTTATTGATGTGCAGATTTTCCATTCCTTAATAGCTTTAATTTTGCCAGGGTCTACCTTAACACCTTCATGAGATACAATATAACCCAAATATTCCACCTCTTGAACTCGAAAGAAACATTTGGAGGTTTTTTCATATAATTGTTTCTCCTCCAATAGTTTGAGCACTCTATCAACATGTTGAACATGATAAGACTTCTTGTAGATTAGTATATCATCAAATTTACTAACACAAATTTTCTAAGGAAGGGTTTGAAAATGGAATTCATCAAACATTGAAATGTAGAAGGTGCTATTTGGTTCTCAACAAGCATAATATTATAAGTAGTATGCTAAGGTTTCCACAGTGAATTCCACAACACCTAAGAATCCTCAACAACCTTGCACTAAAAATAGAAAGAACAAGCCAAAAAATAATTCTCAACTTGCTCAAGAAAGTACTAAAAACTAACATAACCAGGGTAAGGGCACAAATGAGCAATGTTGAAAGGTTAAGTTTCCTTGTAAGATTTGTTAGGGAGATAATTTGACTCACGAGTGCCCATGTATGGATAAATTCCATCACCTTCTTGCACCACCAACAACCACCCAACAAGCAATCTTTTTGAATCATTCGTTCCCCACCCAACAACAATAGAAAATAGTTGTGGAAGTTCCTCGACCTTGGCCTAGGGGTAGTGGAGGGTAACATTATTTTCCTTCTAGAAGCAATGTGCACGTTCTTATGTGTAATGAGCAAGTTAACTTGTCCATGAGAGTAAGTCTTACAACATTCTTGAGTCAAGTCATGCTTCTAAGGACTTGTCCACCCCTGCTAACTATTTCTCCCCCGTGTGCCATCAGTTGTTGTGGCCACAACCCCCCTACATAAATTTTTCACACAAAATATGGTGATCCTCTATTTTAATTTTGGAAAACTTCCTTCTTTGGCATTTTAGTGGCTAACGATTACTTTTTGTGTATTCCTTGCCTTTTGATCTTTTTGTGCACCCCCTTTATTATGGCCATTATAATTTTCATGTCGCTTGTTGGATGGTTAGTGTCTCTTCACTGCCTTTGATATTTATGATAACATTAGTCACAAGAAGGTGATATGGCAACTTAAGTTGTCACACTATCTCATATTTTTGTTTTTGGTTTTGCTTGACCAGCATGTCCTCCACATCATTTGCAACATCACCCCATATTGCGACTTTAAGACTTTGCATGGTTATTTGTTGCTTGGTCCTCCTCTGCCGCTTAACACATACCTGCATTAAAAAAATTGATCATTTCCATACTAATTGTAAATAAGTATTGTAATAATATTACATCATACACATTGTGAATAATACGTAAACTATATTAAAATTAACATACATTATATTTTTTTTGTATTTTCACTCATTTTATATGTATTATTCTTTTAATAGATCTTATTTTGTCAATTTCTTTTATATAAATTGATTTGTTAATAATAAATACTAGAAAAAAAGCATATATATTGTAAACCATATGTAAAGACGTGGTATTACTACACATAGGTTGTAAATAAATTAAATGTAATGACAATAAAATGAACATAAAGGCAAAAACACATATATTTGAAGAATAATATCTTCATTGTGATATTAAAAAAGTTGTATATAAGGAAAAAAAAATTATATATATATCAAATGTAATGTGACAAAAAAATCGATTGTATTTATATGATGTAAATTATTTATGGAAGGGAGGAATTGTTTGAACCTTTAAAAGTGACTAGAATTTCTGGAAATTTTTTTTTCAAAAAATCTTGTAAAGGCAATGTTTGAATTATGTTTTTGATGGTGGAAATGAATTCAGCACCATCAAATACATCTAAAACCCCAAAATTTTAAAATTTAACAACTGATTTAGATTTACAAAAATCTTTTGCCAAATTTTCTCAAAATATAACAGAAATTTCTATAATTTTCAAGACAAAAAACAATCTCATTAACCTACCGCTTTTTAAAATGTTTTGTTAAGTCCCAAGTATACACAAATTCGTTGCCATTTGACATGGACCTTTGACTTTATAAAATAGCCCACTTACTCAACTTATAGCCACATTACCATATGACCAACAGCACTACCAACCCCTCAGAATTCCTTGACATGCAACCCAACGCATTGCATATTTAAATAACGTATGGGGTGAGCGAATACACAATTAACAAAAACGAAACAATCGTTAATGCCCATCGCAGGACATCACAATTATTGAAGGATTTTGCCAATTGTTAATATAGTTTTGCAACGCATCCACCATTCCAACTCCACGTCTTTGAAAATGTTAATACATATATCTTCAGTGGAAAGTTTGTCCTCAGCCTTTTACTCTAGCAAGTAACGATCGATTGTGTTGCGTTCACTTATATTTTTGATGATTTCTATTTTTTTAATAAAGCCAACAATCCAGCGCCACCTTCACTAAGGTGCAGTGATGCATCCACATCACCTCCACGTCATCGTTACCACGCATCTATATTGCAATATAAATAAGTCCTTAAAGTGATATATATTGGATTCTGTTTGTGGCTGCAGGCACCTGTGGATGTCCTGAACATCAAGGAACCTCTTCTAGCCATGAATTTATGAGATTCAAAGGTTAGTTATCAACATCGGCAATCAATGTATCATAGAAGGTGAATTGAATTCAGGAGATCGTCGATGGCGCAAAACCAAAATGATTCCAACAAACGAACTCAAGTGTTGGCTATAGAAATGAGAAGGAATGAAAATGCACAATGAATGACAGTGCATACTCAAATTAAATACAAAACAAAATAGTTTTAAATCGGTTTTGGCAGTTTGGTGGTAAAAACCATTGTTTAGAGGACCCACTATATTAAGAAGGGATCCAATATATGGGGGCGGAAATATGGAAGATGGGTTGCAATCCATACTAGAGGGGTTCTCTGTGTTATTTCTTTCTTTGCTTATTCGTACTATGGCAGTGAGCAGAGTGTAGGGATTGCGGAGATTGCAGAGACAGCAGTTTGGCTCTGAGAAGAGCTTTTGTTTTGCACTTTTGAAGACATTTTCTCTTGAGGAGTCGAAGTTTATGGACTGAATATTCTGTAATGAAATTCCGGTCGTATTTACATTTTCATTTCAATGCACTTGATCTATTGCAACCAGATTTTTTCTAATTGTTTTTATTTTTGTTCGAAGTGTTGTGTTGTTCTCTGATACTATGCATTTTTGTTGTATCATTTACAATATGCCACTAAAGCTTTGTTAAAGTTATTTTTTGCAGGGCAGAACAGAATTAAAATCAAGTTTAATTCATTGAAACATGGATGTACTTAACATTAGCATTTTAAGTGTTTATTTACAGGCCTGTTTTAAGACATTTTCTCTTGAGGAGTCGAAGTTGTTTACGGACTGAATATTCTGCAATGAAATTCTGGTCGTAGTTACATTTTCATTTCAATGCACTTAATCTATTGCAACCAGATTTTTTCTAATTGTTTTTTTAATTTTTGTTCCAAGTATTGTGTTGTTCTCTGATATTATGCATTTTTGTTGTATCATTTACAATATGCCACTAAAGCTTTGTTAAAGTTATTTTTTGTAGGGCAGAACAGAATTAAAATCAAGTTTAATTCGTTGAAACATGGATGTACTTAACATTAGCATTTTAAGTGTTTATTTACGGGCCTGTTTTGCCTAACTTTCATTAATTAAAATGAACTTTCTCTTTTAATTAATGAAAACCATGGAATGAATTTAACTCTTTTAATTAATGTTCATACATGTGTCTCTAATTAGCTTCAATAACTTTAAGTAAATTCGATATGCAGAAAATGTTTCAATAAACTACAAAATGCATAATACTTTGCAAGTTGTAATATCTCTTCCCCTTTATTTGGATAAGTACTTTTTGATTAGAAGTGAGGTTATCTTTCTCCTAATTAAGATAGGGTTTACTTTTTGGTTACTTGAACTAGGTTTCATTTTTCATTTTTCATTTTAATTCTTTTATTCTTCAGGTCTCCTTGAGTAGGAGCAATTCTCACAATAGCTAGACCGAGCCTTTGTTTCACTCGCACCAAAGGAATCATCTTCCCTAGATAAAAATCATATAGATGATTCCATTTGCCTTTAGTTTGTTGATCACAAGCATCATTTCTCACAAATAAACTAAAGGCCATCATTGTACATATTGTACATATTAGTATAGTGTAGGTTAGATTAACCTAGGCTAGTATTAGGGTAACTTGAGACCCATTAACCACTCTGGATTTCCATTTCAATGGAAAAGGGTCTAACTGGGCCCTAACTGGGAAATTCCTCATGTGTTCAACTAGGACATTTCCAGGCATCAACACAACCTTTGCTGAAAGAGACTCTTGCCCCTGGAATGCAAGCTACCACTTGTTGGTCCTGTTGATCCATCTTTCATCCATTGTCAAACTAGAACCAATAGACAACTTTCTTTATAAATAAATGAACTTTCTTACCTCAATTTCTCACCAAAACCATGAAACAAACATCTTTAGCAATTCTCTGATTACTGAGCCAAACACCAAAACCACTTTCAACATCAATAATCATAGAATGACCTTTGTTAAACACACCAAAACGCCAATCACCAATTCATTCTCTCTCTTCTCAAACACTAAGAATTGTCTTTGATTCATCTCTGATGCATAACAACACTATGCATCTCATTGCACCAACAACCTTCCACTCTCTCTCTTGCACACTTCTTCACACTTCCTTCAGAGTTGCTTGAATTCTACTTATAAAGAAATTTTGACTGATATTTTGGAATTGAAGCTTTTGTTATCTTGCACTTGAATGCTTGCATGAAACTCTTTTTTTCTTTGTCCTATTTAGGTGAGTCTTTTGAATTTTCTCTTTAAGTTATCAAACTCTCCTTTGTGTTTTCGCTGGAAAAACTGAGCTTAACTGCTCAATTTTTGCAAATTTGGAAATTTTATAGGTTTTAGCAAAGGTCTTTTAATTCTAGTGAATCTCCAAGTTTAGCTGAACTACAAAATCTACCTCTTAACTATCTATTCTACTAAATTATTTCACTAGCTCCATTCATGCCTACTTTAGTGCTTCATCTCTATCCTGTGAAGAATAATGAGTTGAAAGAAGAGTATTAATTATTTCCAATATCTTCCTCAAGTAGTCAAGAGGGATCTTTTGCTAAAAAATGCATTCTTGTACAAATAAACCATGAGAAAAATAATGCCTACTAGACTAAGTCTTAGCTGGCCTTACATAATAGTGCCTCTTGCTTGAAACATACACCTATCCTATAGTAACAATATGAACCTATCTTATGCATGACTGACATCATCAACTTGTCAATTGATGAAAAACAAAGTACAACACTTAGAGGTGCTTAAATAACAAACATAAAGGGACTCTCACTAATGTTGTAAGAAAATTATATATTACAGAGCAATGGAACACATAAAATATTGTAGAAATATAAACATAGAAAACACATAAAACAAGAGAGACGCGGATATACGTGCTTCACCCAATTTAGGCTTCGTCCATGGAGAAACAATCAGTCCTTCCTTTTATATTATCCAACAAACTGAAGAGATATAACTTACAGAAGATCCACTATAATTCTCTCTTCGCTCTCACACAATATCCTCTCTTTCTCACTCAGAATACAAATCTACATAGACGCAATACAATTCCCTTATATATAGCGAGGGGTTTCCTTCTAGGGCAAAAAATCCTAAATTAAACATAACTTATACTATAAGATCTCCGCCTAATAAACGACCCAGACTGACTACGAAATTACAACATTTTAGAAGGATATTTTACATATATTTTTAGCTTCGGGGGTGCTAGCACTAATCCCCCTCCAGTCGGGGGCTCCAAATAATCGTCGTCCCCCCTGCCCCCCCTGGACCCCCCTAGTGGCTTACATTTTACGAGCGATGTTGCTGCCACATTACGAACTAGGGTCCAATGCAGCGATACCTCTGAATAAAGAAGAGAATCAAGCTCCAAACCCAAAAATTTCCCACTTGGAGACTAATTATAGCAACTCCACATCTGCTTCATTTGTTGGAAAATGACTCCACTTTGGACCTAGCTATTTCTCATCTTCATCATTATACTTCAAGACCAATTGAAACTAATCAGAGTCTTAGTTTTTCCCTGGTTATAACTTCTGTTAACATATATACAGGATTTTGGCTAGTGTGTATCTTTTCTAGCTTCAATTGTCCATCTTCCAACACTAACCATATGAAATGGTGCTTGAGCTGTATATGTTTAGTCTTGGAATGAAATGCAGAGTTCTTTGCAAGATGTATGGCACTCTGGATGTCACTGTATAACCTACCCAACTCCTGCTTCTTACCTAATTCATCCAAAAACCTTTGAACTAAATCATTTCTTTACTAGCCTCTGTAGAAACAACATACTCTACTTCCGTTGTTGAGAGTGCAACAACACTTTGTAGTTTTGAAACCCAACTGATAGTGGTTCCCCCTACAGTAAACACATACCCTGTTGTGCTCCTCCTATTATCTCTATCACCCACCACATCTGAATCAACATATCCCTGTAGAGAAATGTTTGAACCACCAAAGCATAATGCTTGATTTGTGGTAACTCTCAAATACCTGAGAATCCACTTCACTGCCATCCAATGTTCTTTTCCATGCAATATTAGGACTTGTGCAGACCATTTCATACATTAAGCTTCCGACTGTTGATGCATATGGCACTTTAGACATATAAGCCATTACTTCCCGAGTCTTGGGACTCACCTCCTTAGTTTGAAATGGCTAGCCAAAGGTATACTAAATGGTTTTGCATCCTGCATATTAAATATTTTCAACAACTTTTCTATGTACTCACTCTGAGACAATGTTAATTTTTAATTCTTCCTGTCTCTAGTTATTCTTATACCAAGGATTTGTTTTGCAGCACCCAAATCCTTCATTGCAAATGAGTTTTTCAATTTTATTTTGAGCACATTTATTTCTTGCATGTTAGAACCTGCAACAAGCATGTCATCTACATACAATAACAATATAATATAGCTGCCATCATTTTTCCTGTTGAGATAAACACAATGATCAGAGTAACATCTAGTATAACCTTGTTCAGATATAACCCTGTCAAATTTTAGATACCACTACCTTGGAGCTTATTTTAAGCCACACAAGCTCTTCTTCAACCTGCACACTAGTTTCTCCTTCCCTTTTACCTCATATCCTTGTGGCTGCTGCATATATATCTCTTCCTCCAAATCTCCATGGAGAAAGGTTGTCTTTAAATCTAACTGCTCAAGATGAAAATCTTCAGTTGTTAATAGACTTAAAGTAGTTTTGATTGAAGTCATTTTCACAATAGGAGAAAATATCTCATCAAACTCTATACCATTTTTCTATGCAAAACCCTTCACCATAAATCTAGCTTTATACCTTTTCCTACCTCCATCTTCTTCCTTCAACCTATAAACCCATTTATTTTGCAATGCTGTTTTACCTGTAGGAAACTTGACTAAGTCCCAAGTCTGGTTATGTGCTAAGGAGTCCATCTCTTCTTTCATGGCTTGCTCCCACTACTTCCAAGTTTCTACCTACACTGCTTCTTCATAACATTCTGGTTTACTAGAATCAGTGAACAATGCATAATATAATGAAGGAGAGTATCGTTCAGGGGGTCTACTTATCCTGGTAGATCTTCTAACACCACTTTTAGGGATTTTAGGTGCTTGTTTATGTTGTGGTTGTTGTTGTTGTTCTGGTTATTGATCATTATGATTTTCAGGCACCTTCACTTTTTCTGTGATCTCATCAAGCACTGTGTATTCTCTATTTTCTTTTTCCTATTTCTTTTCCTGCATCTGATCCTTATACAAAACCTTTTCATTGAGTATGACATCTCTGCTCCCAATGATTTTGTGTTTTTCATAATCATAAAAGCCATAACCAAAATCATTAACACCATATCCAATAATGGTACATTTCTTTGATTTTGCCACAAGATTTGTTCTATTTTCTTTATTAATGTGGACAAAGGCTTCACAACCAAAAGTCTTTAAAAATGAGTAGTTTACTTTTCTACCTGTCCATGCCTCCTTTGGAATACCACCATCCAAGGAACTTGAAGGCCCTTTGTTTATTAGATAAACAACAGTATCTACAACATCTACCCAAAATTCTAACTGTAATCCTGCATGCAATCTCATGCACCTTACACACTCCATGATTGTCTTGTTCATCCTTTCTGACACACCATTTTCTTGTGATATTCCTAGAACTGTCTTCTCTCTATGAATTCCATTATCTAAACAGTACCTTTCAAACTCTTTGCTGCAATATTCACCTCCATTGTCTGGTATAAGGCACTTCAGTCTTTTTTTTGTGTCATTTTGAACCAAAGCTTTCCATTTCTTGAAAGTATCAAATACATCAGATTTATTTTGAATACAATAAATCTAGGTTTTTCTGGTTGCATGATTAATAAAAGTAACATAATAACGAGACCCACTAAGAGATCATACCTGAATAGGTCCCCATACATCTGTATGCATAAACTCTATTTTTTTGCTCTTCTTTTCTTTCCCAACTCTGAGGAATTTGACTCTCTTCTATTTTTCACAAACATCATTCTCACAGAATTTTAAATCAACATGCTTCAAACCTAGCACCAAATTTCTTGAGTGAAGAATCTGCATCCCCTTTTTACTCATGTGCCCGAGCCTGTGATGTCACAATGTCTCACCACAAGACTATACATTTTATTTTGCGATAAGCACTAAAGCATGCCAACCATAAGTCTACTGGGACCCTGGTCACTTACCAACTATTGACTCTTTTCATGGCTTAAGGCACTAATCCTTTTTCATCATGCACGCGACACTTGACTTCGCAATTAGCCTGAAGGCTTATGGTCAATCAACACATAAAGTCGCCACAAAACCGTGACTCAGGTGCACTCTTCTTTAGTTGCCAAAAAATCACTTGTCAGATTTTTTTTGTCTCCTGAGCCCATTATCCTGGCTAATTTCCTTTTTGCTCCTTTTTTTTCTTCCAGGATTTTCCTTCTGGAATGAAATGTCCCATGGGTTTGCCATTTCACCCATTCTCATTGGTTGTTATGCTACAATGTCTGCCACTATCAGCTCAGAGCTTTGTTAGCTTGATAGCTCCTCCTTTGCAGTCACTTTAATCCTTCTGAGCTCAGGGAACTTAGCTGATGTGTCCTAATGGGTCCTCTTGCTGCATATAGGAGCCAATCAATGAATAAGAGAGGTTGAGTGTCTTTGATACCTACCACATATGCCCAATGCCTAGTCATCCTGAAGCACTCTTCCTATGCACCTTATAAATCTTTCGGGGTTGCCTTCCTAGAATGACATCATGCTTACATCATGAATGCCACATGGCACCTCTGGAACAGTGACACATGTCACTTAGATTTGGCCCACTAGACCACCCAAAAACATTGAATCTTCTTGCCATGTGTCCATATTGATATCAAGTTGACATCATCCCGGGCCACTAAAATGTTTCCATGCATCTCCCAAAGAGGATAGAGCAACGGTCTTGATCTTTATGTTTTTTGACCAATTCCTTAGTTAAATTTTTAAACAAAAACCATTGGATTCAAGCATTTATAATGTTGTGACTTTCCAAGACTGCCTAGTTGTTATTCTATTAGTCTTTGCTACCACTTTGCCTTGCCATTCTAGCTTGACCTAACATCATCCTGAGCCTCACCTCATGTCTTCCTTAAAATTATTCTGGGAAAACCTTCCCAAGCTAAGTTTCAAGTGGGGGGCCTCTCGTATTAAACTTGCACCAATAAAAAAAAATGCTTTTGTTACTCCTATGTCATGCCAGCTCTTCTCGAGCTTGCATCATCCCGGGCACTCCCTCTTTGCATAACTTTGGTTCTTCTCAGGGTAACTCTGCGAGGATGATGGGTTATGGGGGCTCCACTCTAGCCAATAAAAAATATTCCTACTGCGCTATTGTCTACCACCGTGTCCGAGGATTCTGTCATCGTAGGCATTCCCATAGTGTGCTTCTTTAAGTTGTTTTGGGGAAACACCTATTGTGATGAGCTGTTAAGTGGGCTCCATTACTGGACAATCAAAACTATTGTTACCGTTGCTATCAAATCCATGTCCACCCAAGGCTTTAGATATTCGCTCCACCCTATTCGGGAATATTGCCAAACTTAAATCTATGGAAAGGTCCTCTACATTTCTAGCTCTACAACTTTGACTTTTAGGGGTTTGAGGCTTTGACTGCCCACAAGTTTCAATATAGAAGGCCATTTTTTATCTTCCACATACCAATGGAAATCTACTTCATGTCTGTTTCCATATAAGTGGGTCCCAAATGTATTTGGAGAGATCTTATAATCTAGAAATGGCTTCAAAGATCCTGCACCATCTCCAACTTTTCCTTCTACATACCTTGATTTCATCTTCCTTCTTCTTGTTTTCTTCTCTACTTTTCTACTACATTACCTGTGATATGGATACAACAACATTGAAAATCACCTATGACATCTTCCTTGGACCAACAACATATCAATACATGACATCAATGAGCACCTCCTTGATAACGTATGCTAACAATCTCTAATCATCTTCGTTTCCTTTGCCTTCATCCTCATAATATTTCACCTTTGTCATTAATGATAACATCATCAATTTTTTAACTTTTCCATCCATGACAACATATTTCCAACAATATCCCCTTTGGAATTGATGGCAACACCATGATCAAACAAAGCGGAATCTCCAATGATCATCAGTACATATGACCCTTTTGTTTTGTTTTTGTTTGAAATACTTCTCCTTTGTAGCCTGGAGTTCTTATCCATATTTTGTTTAATCAATAATACTTCTCCCCTTTTGACATCAATGGAAAATATATCAACATGCTCCCCCTGTCATCCCTCTGTCTTTATGATCTCGTGGACCTGTCAACTTCTTCTTCTTATGCTAAAAACTCTAGGTATATCTGATCTGATCCAAGTAGCTTCATCTCTATCCTGTGAAGAATAATGATTTGAAAGAACAATATTAATTATTTCCAATATCTTCCTCAAGTAGTCAAGAGGGATCTTTTGCTAAAAAATGCATTCTTGTACAAATCAACCATGAGAAAAATAATGCCTACTGCACTAAGTCTCAGCTGGGCTTACATAATATTACCACTTTCTTGAAACATACACCTATCCTATATTAACAATAGGAACCTATCTTATGCATGAATGACATGATCAACTTGTCAATTGATGAAAAACAAAGTACAACACTTAGAGGTGCTTATATGACATACATAAAGGGACTCTCACTAATGTTGTTAGAAAATTATATATTACAGAGAAATGGAACACATAAAATATTGTAGAAATATAAACACAGAAAATGCATAAAAAAAAGAGACACAGATATACGTGGTTCACCCAATTTGGGCTACATCCACGGAGAAACAACCAGTCCTTCCTTTTATATTATCCAGCAAACTTAAGAGATACAACTTAGAGCATATTTTTTGTAATTCACTCTTCACTCTTACACAATCTCCTCTCTCTTTCTCACTCAGAATACAAATCTACATAGACGCAATACAATTCCCTCATATATAGCGAGGGACGAGTTGTGTTGCCGCCACATTACGAACTGGGGTCCAATGCGGTGATACCTATGAGTAAAGAAGATAATCAGGCTCCACACCCAACAATCTCCCACTTGGAGACTGATTATAACAACTCCATCGTTGCTTCATTTGCTGGAAAATGACTCCACTTTAGACTAGGTTGTTTCTCATCTTCATCATCATACTTGAAGACCGATTGAAACTAAGCAGAATCTCAGTTTCACCCTGGTTACAACTTTTGTTAACATATCAACAGGATTCTGGCTAGTGTGTATCTTTTCCAACTTCAACTGTCCATCTTCCAACACTGACCATATTAAATGGTACTTGAGCTATATACGTTTATTCTTGGAATGAAATTTAGAGTTCTTTGCAAGATGTATGGCACTCTGGATGTCACTATATAACTTGCCGAACTCCTTCTTCTTATTCAATTCATCCAGAAACCTTTGCAACTAAATCATTTCTTTACTAGCCTCTGTAGCAACAACATACTCTACTTCTGTTGTTGAGAGTGCAACAACACTTTGCAGTTTTGGAACCCAACTGACAGTTGTTCCACCTATAGTAAACACATATCCTATTGTGCTCCTCCTATTATCTCTATCACCCACCATATCTGCATCAACATATCCTTGTAGAGCAATGCTTGAACAACCAAATCATAATGCTTTATTTGTGGTACCTCTCAAATACTTGAGAATCCACTTCACCGCCATCTAATGTCCTTTTCATGGATTGTTCATGTACCTGCTTACAACTCCCACAGCATGTGCAATATCAGGCCTTGTGCAGATCATTGCATACATTAAGCTTCAAATAGCTAATGCATATGGCACTTTAGACATATAAGCCATTTCTTCCTGAGTCTTGGGACACACCTCCTTAATTTGAAATGGATAGCCAAAGGTATACCAAATGGTTTTTCATCCTGCATATTAAATATTTTCAACACCTTTTCTTTGTACTCACTCTGAGACAATGTTAATTTTCGATTCTTCCTGTCTCTTCTCATACAAAGGATTTGTTTTGCAGCACCCAAATCCTTCATTGCAAATGAGTTCGTCAATTTTATTTTGAGCACATTTATTTCCTGCATTTTAGAACCTCCAACAAGCATGTCATCTACGTATAATAACAATATAATTTAGCTTCCATAATTTTTCATTTTGAGATAAACACAATGATCAGAGTGACATCTAGTATAACCTTGTTCAGAAATAACCCTATCAAATTTTAGATACCACTACCTTGGATCCTATTTTAAGCCATACAAGATCTTATTCAACTTGCACACTAGTTTCTCCTTCCCTTTAACCTCATATCCTTCTGGGTGCTGCATATATATCTCTTCCTTCAATTCCCCATGGAGAAAGGGTTTCTTTACTTCTAACTGCTCAAGATGCAAATCTTCAGCTGCTACTAGACTTAAATAGTTCTGATTGAAGTCATTTTAACAACATGAGAAAATATCTCATCAAATTCTATACCTTTTTTTATGTGTAAACCCTTCACCACAAGTCTAGTTTTATACCTATTTCTACCTCCATCTTCTTCCTTCAACCTGTAAACCCATTTATTCTACAATATCGTTTTACTTCTAGGTAACCCGACTAACTCCCAAGTCTGGTTATGTGCTAAGGAGTCCGTCTCTTCTTTCATGGCTTGCTCCCACTTCTTCCTGGTTTTTACTTGCACTGCTTCTTCATAACATTCTGGTTCACTAGAATCAGTCAGGAATACATAATATAATGAAGGAGAGTATCATTAAGGGGGTCTAATTATCCTAGTAGATCTTCTAACACCAATTTCAGGCATTTGAGGTGCATTTTTCTATTGTGGTCATTGTTGTTGTTTTAGCTGTTGATCATTATGATTTTTAGGCACCTTCACTTTTTTTGTGATCTCATTAAGCACTGTGTATTCTCAATTTTCTTTTTGCTGTTTCTTTTCTTGCATTTGATCCTTATACAAAACCTTTTCATTGAATATGACATTTCTGCTCCTAATGATTTTGTGTTTTTCATAATCATAAAAGAGATAACCAAAATAATTAACACCATATCCAATAAAGGTACATTTCTTGGATTTTTCCTCAAGATTTGTTCTATTTTCTTTATTAATGTGGACAAAGATGTCACAACCAAAAGTCTTTAAAAATGAGTAGTTTACCTTTCTACCTGTCCATTCCTCCTTTGGAATACCACAATTCAAGGAACTTGAAGGCCTTCTGTTTATTAGATAAGCAACAATATCTACAACATCTGCCCAAAATTCTAAGTGCAATCCTACATGCAATCTCATGCACCTTGCGTGCTCCATGATTGTCTTTTTCATCCTTTCTGACACACTATTTTCTTGTGGTATTCCTAGAACTATATTCTCTCTACGAATTCAATTCTCTGAATAGTACCTATCAAAATTTTTACCACAATATTCACCTCCATTGCCTAATCTAAGACACTTCAGCCTTTTTTTTGTCTCATTTTAAACCAAAGCTTTCCATTTCTTGAAAGTATCAAATACATCAGATTTATTTCGAATACAATAAATCCAGATTTTTTTGGTTGCATCATCAATAAAAGTAACATAATAATGACAGCCATTGAGGGATGATACCTGAGCAGGTCCCCATACATTTGTATGCACAAGCTCTAATTTTTCGGTCCTCTTTTCTTTCGCAACTTTGAGGAATTCGTCTCTCTTTTGTTTTCCATAAACACAATTCTCACAGAATTTTAAATCAACATGCTTCAAACCTAGAAACCAATTTCTTGAGTGAAGAATCTGCATCCCCTTCTCACTCATGTTCCCGAGCCTATGATGCCTATCTACTCTGGTGAAATCCTATGATGCCACAATGTTGTATCTGCTAGAATTATAAATACCATTGCATAAATACAATGTACCAACCTTTTCTCCCTTTGCTATTATGAGGGCTCCTTTAGTGACCTTCCAGGTTTTATCTATAAAATTATTCACACAGCCTTCACCTCCCAACTGCCCTATTGAAATTAGATTTCTTCAGATCTGGAGCATGCCTTACCTCCTTCAATAGCCATTGATTTCCATTCTGATATTTTATGAAAACTGTACCCATTCAAATGATTTTATAGGGTTTATCATCATCCAATCGAACCTATCCAAAATCTCCTTGAACACAATCATGAAAATGTTTCCTATTAGGTGTGGCATGGAATTAGGCCCCTGAATCTACCACCCAGGCATCAATAATATTTTCTAATAAAAGAATCAAAGAATCTTGCAACACATCACCTGTCACATTCGATTCATGATTTTTTTCTTGATGCCGATATCCTTATTTTCCCTTCCAAGACTTGTAGTCTTTCTTCAAGTGTCCTTTCTTCTCACATTTCTGGCACATTATCCCTGATCTAGACTTGGATCTACCTTTCCTTGACTTACAGTGATATCCTAGGCTCTTTCCTATTTCCATTTTTCTTCCCCTAGTCTCTGCAGTCAGAGCATTACCTGATGTCTCGCTGGAGCTTTTTTGTCGCATTCCCCACTAAGGATTTTACCGACAACATCATCAAACTTTAAAGTACTAGAGCCAGAGACAGAGTTACTAATGGCCATAACTAAACCATTCTAACTTTCTAGCAATGAGCATAGAAATAACAAGCCCTAACTTCATCATCAAAAGCTACCCCTAAAGAACTTAACTGTTAGGTAATTGTATTAAATTCATTTAAATGATCAAAACAGATCCACCTTCTGACATCTTCATGTTAAATAAACGCTTCATAAGAAATACCTTATTTGAGGATGATGGTTTTTCATATAGTGTGGCCAATGTCGACATTAAATCCTCTATTGTTGTTTCCTTTGAAATATTAAAGGCTACTGACTCCGCTAGGCATAGCCGTATTGTTCCAAGTTCCTTTATGTCGAGAATATCCCATTCTATGTCTATCATACTCTTCGGCTTCTTTGTCGTTCCGCTCAATGGTAGGTACAGATCTTTTTGATACACATAATCTTCCATCTACATCTTCCATAATTGGTAGTTTTGGTTGTTAATTTTTTTGACCCTAAGCCTACCATATTCCACCATTTCTCCCACTCGAACTAGGAACCCTTCTCTCCTGCGAGTTTATCAGCCAAATAGACCTTCGAATTTGATACCAGTTGTTAGAAAATTATATATTATAAAGCAATGGAACACATAAAATACTGCAGAAATATAAACACAGAAAACACATAAAACAAGAGAGACATAGATATACGTGGTTCACCCAATTTTGGCTACATCCACGAAGAAATAGCCAGATCTTCCTTTTATATTATCTAGCAAACTAAAGAGATACAACTTATAACAGATCCATTGTAATTCCATCTTCACTCTCACACAATCTCCTCTCTCTTTCTCACTTAGAATACAAATCTACATAGACACAATAGAATTCGCTCGTATATAGCGAGGGGTTTCCTTCTAGGGCAAAAAACCCTAAATTAAACTACCCAGATTGACTACAAAATTACAACATTTTACAAGGCAATTTTACATATATTTTTAGCTTCGGGGGCATTTTCCCTGATCCCCCACCAAGGGGGGGATCCAAATAATCTTCGTCACCCACCTTGGACCCCCCTGGCGACGTACATTTTATGGGTGGCATTGCCGCCACATTATGAACTGGGGTCCAATGCAGTGATACCTCTGAATAAATAAGATAACCAGGCTCCACACCCAACAAATGTATGATTAAACCAACAACTCAACATATACTCTACTTTACTTATAATGACAACAAATTCACCACATTCACTTTGAATCAACTCAAGCATTAAATTATGAATCACGATTCATTTAAATCAAAACTTGGAATGAAAATCTACTAACAATATGAATACCACAAAAATACATGTCTACCAATTGTTAATCCTTGATACCAAGTATTAATACCTTTGAGATCAATGACACCAATTGTTGAGTTGATACCAACTACTAATGTAGTGTTCTAGAAGCATCACAACATTCATAATATTCATCATATATGCAACTCATACTCTGATTATTCATGCACCCTTATAATGCAGCAAACACCATTAGCCTCTGTCTTCCATACTTTCCTTAAGCAACAAACAACTGATACCAATTGTCAATGAACAATTTTGTACTCAAACATTGACTTCAGTATTCTCCCCCTATGGCTATTGTCTCTCTTTTCATTAGTAGTCTTATCCTTCAGATGAAATATTAGACATATTACTTTCTACTCCTTGTGTCTAATCTCTATGGCTTCTTTTGGGGCTAGCATCTTCATTTCAATGAAGAGGAATAAGAGATATACTCCAGCTGAGTAGATTATCTCCCTTTTTCTTCCACACCTTGATATGCTTAATTTTTTCAAAACCATGAGTTGATTGTCTGTGTTGATTTTCCTGATTGAGTGACTTTTTTCCATTGTCTGAACATACAAACCACTGATCATACCTCTTATTAACACCAATTAAATCCAATCTAAAATTTACCTATTTCCGTTCTTTCTCACTATCTATGCCTACTTTCTACTTGTACTATTTTGGAGAACTATCTGGGTTGTTGTTGCTTCTTTTATCTAACTTAAGTCTTTGCCTTTTGTAGGTTATATAAGAAAGATTAACTATGGGAATATCATACTCTAATTTTCATATTCTCTACTGGTAATCTTCAAATCCAGACAATGGTTCTTTTTGTAGAAGTTTCTCTATGGATCAGCTAGCTCTGATACCATGTAGAAATTCTCACTATAGATCTAAGTTGCAATGCTATTTTTAGCATTTCCATTTCTCATTCCTTGTTGCTATGTCCAACACTGGTACCCGAACTACTATTTATAGTAGTGCTATTTTAGCACTTCTATTTTTAGCATTTCTTGTTGCCATTTTCAACACTCCCTCTCAACAAGAAAGGCATTCAACTCGAACCCAATCCTGAACCTTTGGAATGTTCTGCATGCAACACCTCTTCCAAGTGTTATTACTCCAGCAACTCTAGAAACAAAAAAGACTCCCAACTGACCTTCCTGTTGGGCTACAAACATCCTCTAATGTTAAATCTCCATCTGCTGTTGTCAAGTGCTCCCTCTGTGACCTCTAAGATACTGCAACACTCCATGCATCTCACACCATTGCACACCTCTCTGTGGCATCCCACACTGGTGCAACACTACTGTGCCTCTTGCATTGTTGCAGCTTGCTAGCTCTGCACTGTCTTGGGATTCCTGCACTATAGCTCTCTCTGCCGCTCCATCCGCATCTGCCTCTACCCACTCATCCAGTCCTGCTACTCTTTGTCAGGGCTCTCGTAGCAAGGTCTAATCAAAGAGGTTGGGTACCTCAATGATCCTGCCCCTATTCCAGCCTTCTTGGGACTGTCACTCCACATCGCCCCACCTCTGACCTGGAGGAATGGATGCATATGATCCCTCTACCCACTTGGCTCAAAATTTCCCCATACTAGAGGTCTCTGCATGAGTGGATGCCTCCACATGATCTCCTCTTGGCTTCTCTAGTTGTAGCTGCTCCACAACCTCCTGAAGCTGCTTTACCAATTATGGCCCCCCCACAATTGTTTGAGACTTCTTCTGACGCTGCATGTTGAGAGGTAATGTACTCTCCCTCTCAACCACCAAGTCTCCATCAGCTACCTTGCTCCTCAAGGATTTGCATGCATCTTGAACCTCAAGAGAATACAAGTTCTTGATTTGTGAACCAATTTGCTTCATCTGTCTCGTGATGATGTGTCGAAGGAAAACCTTTCCCTTACTGAAGACTACATCATAGCCTTTGTCTTCTAGCATTGCGATCGACACCAAATTTTTCCTCAGTCCTGGTACATACTTGACATTGGTCAAGTTAATGCGAGCTCCATGCTCCCTCTGAAAAATAACTGTGCCTACACCTGAGACTCTATATTTTTCATCATTACCCATCGCTATGAGTATCTGTAGATCTTTCTCCTCCAAGGTACTGAACAAACTCTTGTCATCGGTCATGTGGAAAGAAGCTCCACTATCAAGAAACCAACCACATCCCACCATGGATGAAACCATGCATGCGAAGAGGGTGAAATCCATCTCGAACTGTGAGGCCAATGCCTCACCTTCAGATACTTCCTTGGATCCCATCTTGGATTTCTTCAGTGGACAATTTATAGCAAAATGGCCCACTTCATGACAACAAAAGCATCGCACTTTTGATTTGTCAAACTTCTTCCCACCATAGGAAGACCTCGATTTGGGATGAGAATCCTTCTCCTTCACTTTCTTTTCCTTACTCGCTAAGGCACAATTTTCTTCATCCTCCTTGGATGAAGAACCATCTCTAGTGCTTCTTCTTATCTCCTCCTGCATCATATCTGACCAAAGTCGTTCCCAATCTGGTAGTTTTTCTCTTACATTAATCGAGTCTTGGTAGCTATTCTAGCTCTTAGGAAGACCGAGGAATGAAAGACTCACCATGTCATCATTAGCTATCATGATCCCTACACTTCCAAGCTCATCCCTGTAGATGGTGAGCTTGTTCAGATATGTAGAGATCATGTTGCCCTTTTCACACTTGATTTTTCGAAGCTTGTCTTTCAGCGCCAACTTCCTCTGATTGCTACTATTCTTATATAGATCTTTCAATGTTTTCCACATTGAAAATAGTGTCTCCTTCCCATGGAAGCTCGAGACAATGTGGTCTCAAACTCCCTCCAGAAGGACTCTCCTTGCTCTAGCCACACATTTCTTCCATTTTGCTAATTTTGTAGCATCAGTCGACTTGGGGACTCCTTGATCAATGAAGTCCTTTAGACTATTATCCTGTAATACGGCTTCCATGTGATCCTTCCAGGCTATATAATTCGAGCTGCAATCAAGGGCATACTCAAGTCTTAAATTGTTGAACACCATTGGTGAAATTGAGATGTGATAAGAACTCAATTTCTATATTCAGGGACTTCAAACTTCGAACTTCTCCCTTCTTGTATACTGTTCTTCTCTTTGATCACCTTTGCTCTGATACCATGTATAAATTTCTCTATGGATTAGCTACCTCCGATACCATGCAGAAATTCTCACTGTAGATCACTTGATAATGCAATATACTAAAGAAAAATACTTGATCTACTTCTACAACAAACTTTGCAGAAGCTTAATCGAATATGAGCAAGATCAAATAGAACACATATAATAGATGAACATAAATCAATCACACATGAAAATAGAAGAATAATCTGGGGAAAGCCTCAACTAAAAACTCTGATCTCTGTATTATCATACAAGAGGAAATATGTCTGGATTACACAAAGCATTAGCTCATGAGCTATCCTGCTCTCAGTACAATCCCTCTGATGCTCATAGACAGTCAAAGGGGTCCAATGTTGCCACTTGTGTGAATTCACCTCTCACACAACACATTAAACTCAATAGTAACTGCGCAGTCCTGAAGGAGATGATTCCTTCTGCATGGATGAGTTTCCTATATAGGAAAAATCCTCTAACTGATAGTACACTGTCCCTTCCTCTAATTTAACCTAGGTCTCTAACTGAACTGACATGCATGAGTTATTTATGAGAGAATATTCAGTTATTTGGAGAGCAGTAGTTACATGCATGCATGCATTAACTAACTGAACTCACAATTAATTCAACAAACTGTTTGAACTAATCTAATTGGACTTGAATTAGTTAACTAAGCTAACTAATACAACTCAATATTACAACTCATCCTTGTCTCTTTAACTGATGGATAAATTCCTCAATTAATGGGATAACTGCTGCATGTCCTCACATAGACTTCATGTTTGATTTTCTACAACTAATTAACTCAAGATGAATTAATTAATTATTTTACAAATAGTTGCTAAGATCAAATTCGAATTTTACTTCGCAATTTTAGTTCAAAGACTAACTAAAATTGGAATCTATCCCAAAATACTATTTATAGCAATGATATTTTTAGCACTTCCATTTTTCACTCCTTGTTGCTATGTCCAACACTGGTACCTGAACTACTATTTATATCAGTGCCATTTTTATCACTTCTATTTTTAGCATTTCTTGTTGCCATTTTCAACACTTTTTGCCTCCATGCACCATTCGATCTGCTTCTCTTATGATTGTTGTGATAACTTCTGCACAACTGTCCTTATTGGCTCTCTACATGATCCATACTTTTGTTTGCAGTGTTATTGAAAGATGATTTTTTTCCAAGTTTGCACACAGATGCTTTATGTCCATAAGTTCCACACTTGTAGCATTCAACATTATTTATAAAGGGGGCAAAGTAATTATCCATCTTACCAAAGATTATGTTCATCCAATTTCTTGGACTGATACACACTCTCCTGGTGCCATTGGGCCACTGAAATTTTTTCCTTTGAGGGGGAAAGGATCTCTGCATGATGGTTGTTTGAATTTATCTTCTGAGAAATTCATGATTGTGGTTGAAATGGAGTGTTCCACATATGTTTTTGAAGGTTCTTTTTCCTCTATAGACACTTAGAGGTAAAGTTCCCTGAGTTACCACAGTAAAAATATATGAAGGGTTGCATAATTTTCTTTGTTATTGTAGTGTTGTTAGGTATTTCTCTAACATGGCTAGTGGGTCCTTTTGATCTTATTGTTGAGTCACTTGGAAGCATCCCTGGGGATGTCTTGGATGTGGTTTGGGGCTCACGTGATGTTCTGCAGCCTCGCGCTACCCCAGATCCGCGCAGATTGGAATACCCTTATCGCACTTATTGCAGATTGAATCACTTATTACTGGTTTGGTCTAGTTAAAATGGTCTTTAAGCAAAAATTTATTACTCTTGGTTACTTTGCGCATCAAGATTAATCTAGTTCACATGTATTCAACCATAGCAAATGCAGAAATCATAATAGTTCATTTATCATAAAAGAGTAAAGTCGCAACCAACACAAAATTCATAAGAAACTTATCTTTATTATCAATCTTCAACAATACATCCAGATCCACCCTGCGCACTCAGCTGCAGGGATCTGTGCACATAGCTACAGACTTTCCAGGCCTTTGTGCACACGGCTGCAGAGCCTATACATTCTACCCTACTCCCTTGACTTGGACTTACAGACGCTTTCAAGCTATTTCCTTTCAGAACCCATTACCTTCCATCTTCCAAAAGAACTACTTTCCCTCATAGAGCCCCGCTCTATTTATTCTTTCCCTTGGCCTGCGATCCCTCCACAGGCCGATTCTATTAGTATTTCTTTACATTATTTTTGGGCGAACTACCCTTTGACTCAACCTACTATAGTTTGTGCTCCGTGCTTTCCGCGGAGTCTTTTACCTTATTATTACCCAAAATTTTGGGCTTCGCACCCCATACTCGTTCCACGGGGATTGCACTACCCAACAGTCCCCCAACACAATCATCGTGACTCATCCCGGATCTCTTACTGGCGTGGCTAGATGTTCAGTCTTGGCTTTGCGGTTCGCCTTTCATTGAGTGGTGCTCGTCATTCGGCTGCTCCTACTTTGTATCCTGCAACGCTTTTCTGGCTTCAGTGTTTCTACCCTATCTCGCAACCGATGATTCTCATTCTTCTCTGCTCGATTAACACAGAACACCTCCTCTGAAGATTTTAGCATGAGCAGGGGAGCCACATACAGGACCTCCTCGTACCACCGTAGCCCTTTCTGACCGACGTACTTCTCTTTGCACCATCCGCTGCAACCTGTGTTGAAATTTTGCAAGACCCTGGCTGCTGTCTATCGGATCCCATTCATCGAGAACCATCAGAGGCAACTTATTGACTGCATTTCCACCCATGGTCGTCTGCTGTCCATCCTTTTGTTGTTCTATTGTAATGCGCTATCCTGCCCCTAGGCGGGGGGATGGCATTTAGACCAATTCTACTTCACATTCCCTTTTTTTCGGTACATCCCTGGCTAGCGATGCTACAGCCCGTGGGATACCCGCAGCTATCAATACCAGACTCCTTAGAGAGTCCTACCCCTTCTTCGGCCAAATTACTATCTTCGGGCACATGCCAGGTGCAGAGATGATGAACAACTCCATCTGTATTTTCAAAGTGTAGGTTTCCCAACGGATTCCCCATGGTGATTTATAAGCCATGCGAATGACAAATGCCCGGATTGCCGCTCATTCCAGCTTGTGAAACCTTCTCGTGTTAAATTTGTGGTCGATCATTTCATATCTGTCTCGTACTGTGTCTCTTAATTGCCCATCACTCGCTCCCTTTTTCCATAATGCAGCCATCTTGTCATGAACAGTGGTATTAATAGTCATCATTCCTTGGAGCAGCGCACTCATGTGGCTCTGTCTGCAGAACCAAGCTCCTGATTGTTGGCCAATTGTACACGTACCCTGATACCAACGCGTCTTTTCCCCAGATTTCTTTATTGTCCCTCGCTCTCTTTCAACTAGTCAGAGTAGTGAGACTCTCCGTGGAATGGTTAGTTAGGCGGTTGGCCTGCCCGTATAGAGCTTCAGGCGATAGCCATTCACTCTTCCTGGGAAGGGGTCTTCGTTGAGCTTAGCCAGCTGAACGACGCCCCCATCAGTTACTTCTTTAATGACATAAGGCCCCAACCAATGCATACAAAGTTTATCTAGGAATTCTTTGAACTTACTGTCATATAATAATACAAGGTCATCCTTCTTGAACGTGCGCACCTTGATATGGTGATCATGCCATGCTTTCTCACACTATTTTTGTACCTGCTGATGAAATCCCACCAGAAATCGTTCTTCGTCTAGTTGGTCGAGTTGTGCGAGCCTTTCCTCCAAAGTTCCATGATCTGCCATTCCTGTAGCTGCTGCAATTCGTAGGCTAGGCACAATATATTTCATAGGCATCACGTCCTCCTTACCGTAGACTAATTGAAATGGTGTCTGGCCTGTCAAATTTTTTCACGTGGTTCGATATGCCCATAGCACAGCAGGGATGCGCAAGTCCCAATCGTTCCGTCATGCATTGTAGATCTTACTCAACATGGTTTCCAAAATTTTATTGAATGCCTCAATGGTCCCATTTGCTTGCAGATGGTATGGAGTGCTTTGTTGGTGATATATTTGGAATTCCTCAGTGAGCGCACTGATGGTGTCGTTCAAAAAATGCATTCCTTGATCACTCATGAGAATCTTAGGACACCCAAACCTGGTCAACGCATTCTTGAACAAGAACTTTGCCGTGGTCGCGGTTGTGCAATATTTAACTAGCTATGCTTCTGCCCATCGGGTCAAATATTTAGTCGCAGTGATAATATAGTGCGTGCCTATCTTCCCTCATGGTTCAATAGGCCCGACAAAGTCAATCGACCATTTCTCAAATGGCTGTAGTTATACCTGTGGGTGAAGTGGCATTTCATCCCTTCGTGACGGCTTGCCTATTCGTTGGCATACATCATAGGCCCGACAATATGATTTTGGATTTTGATGTAGGGTGGGCCACCATAATTTGGCATGAAGAAACTTCTGCGCTGTGGCATGGCTTGCATAATGTCCGCTAGCAACCCCTCCATGTGCTTCAGCAAGGATTTGTTTTCGCTCAAACTCTGGTACATATCTGCATAATATCTCATCATGGCCCATCTTGTAGAGATGGCCGGCAATCACAGTGAAATCTGTTGTTCCTTTTTTTGTTGCACAGAATACTCCTGTGGTGCAGTGTTGGTAGTCAAAAAATAGATTATATCTTCAAATTCGCCATCTGCAATGCGCACTGCATACAACTAGGCATCCGAGAGTCTTTCTTCTAGATTCGTGGGTTCCTCGCCCGTCTCAATCCGGGATAAGTGTTCTAGACCCACATTCAGATGTCTTGGCTTTACAACAACCTCAAAATCATATTCCTGAAACAACAACAACCATCGAAAAATGTGCCCCCCCAACATAGGCTTATTCACTAGGTATTTTAGCGTAGAGTGATCATTATACATCTTAAAATGTCCTCCAAGCAAATAGTGATGATACTTCTGGAGTGCGTACACCATCACCAATCCCTCTGGCTCAGTAGTAGAGTAATTTTTCTTGGCTTTTGACAACCTTCAACTTACAAATGCAATTGGGTGGTCAACTCCCTCCGTGCCTTCCTAAGTAAGTACTGCTCCTAACGCGATACACAACGCGTCGACATGACCGTGGAACTCCATGTCCCATTTTGGAAAGATCAAGATAGGGGTAGATGCCATTTTTTCCTTCAGCAATTCTAGGCTTTTGTTACATTACTCGTTCTAGCAATACGTGGCATCCTTTTTAAACAATTGTTCCATTGGAGCCATGATCTAGGCGTAGCCTTTTATGAAATTCCGACCACCCTGGGGATGTCTTAGATGTGGTTTGGGGCTCACACACTATTTTGTAGTCTCACGCTAAGCTAGATCTGCACAGATCGGAATGCCCTTATCGCGTTTATTACAGATTGGATCACTTATTATTGGTTTGATCTAGTTAAACGGTCTTTAAGCAAACATTTATTACTTTTGGTTACTTTGCGCATCAAGATTAATCCAATTCACATGTATTCAACCACAGAAAATGCAGAAATCATAGCAGTTCATTTATTATAACAGAATAAAGTCACAACCAACACAAAATTTAGAAGAAACTCATCTTTATTATCAATCTTTCACAATACATCCAGATCCACCCTACGCACTCAGTTGTAGGGGTCCGCGCACATAGTTGCGGACTTTTCAAGCCTCTACGCACATAGCTACAAATCCTCTACCTTCTACCCTACTCCCTTGACTCAGACTTACAGACGCTTCCAAGTTATCTCCTTTCAGAACCCATTTCATTCCATCTTTTCTAAGAACTACTTTCCCTCATAAAGCCCCGCTCTATTTATACTTTCCCTTGGCTCGTGATCCCTCCGTGGGCAGACTCTATTACTATTTCTTTACATTATTTTTGGGTGGACTAACCTTTGATTCAACCTACTATAGTTTGCGCTTCACGCTTTCTGCAGAGTCTTTTACCCTAATATTACTCAAAATTCTAGGCTTTGCACCCCGTTCTGCGGGGCTTGTACTACCCAACAGTCCCCCAACACAATCATCGTGACTCATCTCGAGTCACTTAGTTGGTGCGTCCATCTTTGCACAAAGGTCGTTTAACAAGTTTTGCACCATGCATGTCTCTTCAACAAATTTTGCGGCGGTCTGTTGTGCCAGTGCCACACGGATCGCTGACGTATCTGTTTCTAATGGATTCGCTTACTCAGAATCACAGGTTGCCTGGACCTATGCTATCTTGCCCTCCATCATTGTAGAAATGGTAAACACTTAATTGATCCATGGATGAATGCGGCCTTTAAGTTCTGCCTCCTTTTTCCTTGCAACATCCATTTGGGCCTTGAGAACCTGAGCTTCCCTCATCTTAGCTAGCCATTGTGTAATAGTGAGCATTTTTTCCTCTCTGCAATCTGTATCATAGGCCTGTTGCAATGTGCATACCTTAGCTTTGATGTGCTGAACAATGGGGTCGGCCTGTAGAGATGTAAGTAGGTTAATAGACTGATCCAAAAGTCCTGAATATTCTCGGACCGTGCTTCAAATGGTTTCCATGCCTTCTTGAATTTCCACGTGACGGTGTTCATCATTGGGCCGAGGTTGCTGTGCCTGGAGCCAAAGCTCTGCAATCTATAGGGAAAGCTCTCCTTATGCTTTTGCGGCCTCTTCCTGGATTGTGTAGACTTTTGCAGCCATGTGTTGAACCGTGGGCAAAGTTGGAAGATCCTCAGGGATAGCTACCCTTAGAACTGTGCGACATGCTTCTGTGACAGCTTCTTCAACATTCCTGTAACACTCGACCCAGATAGCGTGCTGAAGATTGACCTATTTGATATTAGTTTTCTGCTTTCGTAAAGTGTGGAGGGCGCAACCTTCCCTAGTGTGGAGTTCATAGTGAGCCCCTCCTGTAATTGAAAAAGTATGTTACTAGGTAAGGCGGCCAGATCTAAATCCCAAATACCCTCACCACCAGGTCTTGTAAGAGCAGTGCCTGGCAATGTTACAGTGTTCGGTGCGGGCGCGCTCATTAGTGGCTCAGTCATACTTGTGTTGTTAGCGAGGTGAACCTTCCCTTGAGATTGTGCCTACAATGTTTCCAACTGCTTCCGGATTTCCCCCAACACAATTGTCTGTTCTGTAAGTAGAGCAGGCAATGTAGGGCTTGCTGTGAATTCATTCTCCACCCCTTTTTTTACTTTGGACTTTTTCCTGATACTTGGTGGGTCCTCCCACCACGATCATCTAACCTGTTCTCCGGGAGCCTGAGTGTCTATCTCCTATGCTAGTTCCAATTCATGCACTACCGAAGTCTCTTCAGCTAGCAGGTAATGGGAAACCGCTTGTTACAAAGCGTGTTGTTGTTCCTGTCCTAATTTTTCTACCAGATGCTAGAACCGATGCTGTTATTCCTTCTCTTGTTGTTTGGCAGTGAGTTGGTCTAGGACAGCCTTGTCTAGAGAACGCCATTCGAGAGGCCATTTTGTGAAACCCCATAGATTGCTTCGTCCATTGCGATGAACGGAAGTGTGGTCCAAGATTGGTTCGGGTTATTTCGCACCCGAATGTACACATGATGCATGTCAGCTTTAAACTCAGCCATGCTTTGGAGATTATTGTAGATTGTGGGAGACATGCGCGATCGACGAGCAATCAAGATCCGTATTTGTTCTGCCATGGAAGTCCAAAATGCTCAAATTGCAGAAACCCTTGTCACATTCCTTGTTGAGCATAGCACCATAAACCGTACAGTCTTAGGTAGGTCATCTGTAATGCTAGGGAACTGGCTATCCACTGATAGCGTGTTTGTTACCAAAAATATTGGCAGAAGCAACCAAGCATAATGAAATGTCTTACCTTTGTCCTGTGATTCTTGGCAGTTGGTCAAGAACTCTGTGCATAAGAAATGTGCCCAATTAAATTGCACCCCCTAGGTACACTGCCTAGCCAGCGCAATGATAGAGGCTCGTACCTCATCTGCATGACACTTCCTCATGAGTTTTCCCCCGAGGAGTTGTGTAGCCACTCGGACGACCCAGTTGTTGATGCTGGCTATGACATTTTCGCGCTTTCCTTTCACCAGCTTGTACCACGTCTTCATTGTTTGAGTGAGGCTGACCTCGCTGCTAGTTCATGCGCCATTAGTGGGGTCATCTCCTTGTAGTGGTAGGTGCGTTATACAGTGGATTAAGTCAAGTGTGATCGAAATCGACTCTTCTAACCATAAGAATCCATCATGTACAAGACAGAGAAGTTGTCAGATCACAAAGGCCGTAATAGTCGCATGGTGGTAGTGAGGTAGCCATCAGAGGTTGAGGATCCTGGCCCTCTCTATAGCCAACAACCACACCCATGGTAAAAATTTGTCTGTGGCCAATTCAGGGAACTTCTCACTGTCAGCTAGATCTCAATATTCAAATTTGAGGGTCATAACACGTCCCCACGGCGAGCCTTCAATCTTTTTATCATCTGGAAGAAGTGGGGTCTGAAGTTCAGCTTTCACTCCATCTAAGTCCTTTGGTATCTTTGTTGGCCCTGTCCATGGAGACAGATCCTAGGTTCGGAAGAATTATTTAGACAAACCAATCCCGTAGCTACCGGACCTTTCGGCAACAGCCCGCGAAGCACGAACTGAGGTCTCACTCGAGGTAGTAGGGGAGGGTCCTGGAACCAGATATCCACACCCTGGGGATGTCTTGGATGTGGTTTGGGGCTCATGTGCTGTTCTGCAACCTCGAACTATGCCAGATCCGTGCAGATCAGAATACCCTTATCGCGTTTATTACAGATGGAATCACTTATTACTTTTGGTTACTTCGTGCATCAAGATTGATCCAATTCACACGAATTCAACCATGGCAAATGCTGAAATAATAACAGTTCATTTATCATAAAAGAGTAAAGTTCCAACCAACACAGAATTTAGAAAAAAATTATCTTTATTATCAATCTTCCACAATACATCCATATCCACCCTATGCACTCAGTTGCAGGGGTCTGCGCACACAGCTGTGAACTTTCCAGGCCTCTGCGCACACAGTTACAGAGCCTCTACCTTCTACCCTACTCCCTTGACTCAGACTTACCACTGCTCGTAGACTATTCACACATTACAGCATAGAACCAAAAATCCAAAAACTGAACTTCCTTTCCCTCATAGAGCCTCGCTCTATTTATACTTTCCCTTGGCCCGCGATCCCACCACGAGCTGACTCTATTACTATTTCTTTATAATGTTTTTGAGCAGACTACCCTTTGACTCAGCCTCCTATAGCTTGCGCTCCGCGCTTTCCGCAGAGTCTTTTACCCTAATATTACCCAAAATTATGGGCTTCACACCCCATACTTGTTCCACAAGGCTTTTGCTACCCAACACCTCTGCTACTCATAGACAGTCAAAGGCTTCTCACAAACCTTCTCATCTACCCTCCAAGCCTCCTATTTCCTTGCGCAGTTTCTCCTGGGGTCCAATGTTGCCACCTATGTGAATTCACCTCTCACACAACACATTAAACTCAATAGTAAATGTGCAGTCTTGAAGGAGATGATTCCTTCTGCATGGATGAGTTTCTTATATAGGAACAATCCTCCAATTGATAGTACGTTTTCCCTTCCTGTGATCTCAAATGGGTCTCTGATTGAACTGACATGCATGAGTTATTTATGAAAGAATATTCAATTATCTGGAGAGAAACAGTTACATGCATGCATGCATTAACTAACTAAACTCACAATTAATTATACAAACTGTTTGAACTAATCTAACTGGACCTGACTCAGTTAACTGAGCCAACTAATTACAACTCATCCTTATCTCTTTAACTGATGGATAAATTCCTCAATTAATGTGATAACCGTTGCATGTCCTCACATAGACTTCATGTTTGATTTTCTACAACTAATTAACTCAAGACGAATTAATTAATTATTTTACAAACAACTGCTAAGATCAAATTCGAATTTTAATTTTCAATTTTAGTTCAGGGACTAAATAAAATTGGAATCTATCCCGAAATACCTTTTATAGCAATGTTATTTTTAGCACTTCCATTTTTCATTCCTTGTTTCTATGTCCAACACTGGTACCCGAACTACTATTTATAACAGTGCTATTTTTAGCACTTCTATTTTTAGTATTTCTTGTTGCCATTTTCAACACTCCCTCTCAACAAGAAAGGCATTCAACTCGAACCTGATCCTGAACCTTTGGAATGTTCTGCATGTAACACTTCTTCCAAGTGTTGTTACTCTAGCAACTCTAGAAACAAAAAAGACTCCCAACTGACCTTCTTGTTGGGCTAGAAACATCCTCTGATGCTGAAGCTCCATTTGCTGCTGACAAGTGCTCCCTCTGTGACCTCTGAGTTGCTGCAACACTCCATGCATCTCACACCGTTGTACACCTCTCTGTGGCATCCTACACTAGTGCAACACTCCTGTGCCTCTTGCATTGTTGTAGCTTGATAGCTCTGCACTGTCTTGGGATTCTTGCACTGTAGCTCTCTCTGCTGCTCCATCCGCATCTGGCTCTACCCACCCAACTAGTCCTGCTACTCCTCAACGGGGCTCCCATAGCAAGGTATAATCAAAGAGGTTGGGTACATCAATGATCCTACCCCTATTCTAGCCTTCTTGGGACTATCACTCCACATCGCCCCACCTCCAACCTAGAGGTATGGATGCATGTGATCCCTCTGCCCACTTGCCTCCAAATTTCCCCATACTAGAGGTCTCTGCATGAGTGGATGCCTCCACATGATATCCTCTTGGCTTCTCCAGTTGTAGCTTCTCCACAACCTCCTGAAGCTACTTTACCAATTGTGGTCCCTCCACAATTGTTTGAGACTTCTTCTAGCACTGGATGTTGAGAGGTAATGTACTCTCCCTCTCAACCACCAAGTCTCCATTAGTTGCCTTGCTCCTTGAGGCTTTGCATGCATCTTGAACCTTAAGAGCATATAGGTTCTAGACTCATGAACCAATCTGCTTCACCTGTCTCGTGATGATGTGTTGAAGGAAAACCTTTCCCTTACTAAAGACTACATCATAGCCTTTGTCTTCCAGCATTGCAATCGACACCAAGTTTTTCCTCAGTCCTGGCACATACTTGACATTGGTCAAGGTAATGTGAACTCCATGCTCCCTCTAAAAGACAACCATGCCTACACCTGAGACACTATACTTTTAATCATTACCCATCGCTATGAGTATCTGGAGATCTTTCTCCTTCAAGGTACTCAACAAACTCTTGTCATTGGTCATGTGGAAAGCCGCTCCACTGTCAAGAAACCAACCGCATCCCACCATGGATGAAACCATGCATGAGAAGAGGGTGAAATCCAACTCGAACTGTGAGGCCAATGCCTCACCTTCATAGCCTTCCTTGGATCCCATCTTGGATTTCTTCAGTGGACAATTTGTAGCAAAATGGCCCACCTCATGGCAACAAAAGCATCACACTTTCGATTTGTCAAACTTCTTCCCACCATAGGAGGAACTCGATTTGGGATGAGAATCATTATCCTTCCATTTCTTTGCCTTACTCACTAAGGCACAATCTTCTTCATCCTCCTTGGATGAAGAACCATCTCTGGTGCTTCTTCTTATCTCCTCCTGCACCAGATCTAACCAAAGTCATTCCCAATCTGGTAGTTTTTGTTGGGTCCCTATAATACTAGTGATTACCCCATTACTATTGTAGTTGTACCCCTTATTAATATTGTTGTGCCCCGATTGTCCCCATATTGTTATTACTGTGCCCCATAGAATCCCTCTATGTATTTTTTGTGGCTTTATATTATTATTGCTAGGTCGACTGGGTTATATTGTGACTCCTTAGACTCCTATATATAGAAAGGAGGTTTTGTCATTTGAATCATCGAAGAATTGTTCATTTATGTAATGTAAAGGAGGTTGTGCCCTCGAAGAGGCTGAATTCTAAGGCGTTGGTCTATCTTTTCTATCTTTTCTTGAGCTGGTTTCATAACATTTGGTATCAGAGCTTTGGATTCTAGGGTTTCGCTGCTCCAAAGAGGTCATCGTGGAATTTTCGCTATAACTTTTTGTCTGCGACACTTCAGAAGCAAAAAAAAAACCCATTTGAGAAGACATCGCACTGAAACTCAGGTCCAAATCTCAGAGATTTTCACACTATATTGTTGGAGATATGAACTGAGGACATTGGTCCTTTTGCAGAATCCTGAATTACATTCAAAACAGGTAACCTGGGGAAACTCGTCATAACTTTCTCTCTGAGCATCAAATTGAAATTTCGTAAAAAGTTTTAGAAAGAGGACGGACTATAGTTTCTTGTAAATATTTTTAAGAGCGAAAGGTCAAAACAGGGACATGTGGCACATCGTACAATTTCGCTCTACTGAATTAGTCTATAATCAGGTCATTGTGGGAGATTTAGCATAAATCTTCATTGGAGAATCCAATTGGGGTAAGACTGGTGGCAGTGGAAAGAGGACACAGAGGGCTACCGCTAGTCGCAATTTCAGAATTGGATGATCCGAAATGACAGAGATACATCAGAGGCAATATCAAGCTCCTACAAAGTGAAAAAAGGTGTGTATATTTTTTTAAATGTTTGTTTAAGCTTGGTTTGAAAAATTAATTTGAAGTAATTCAAAGGGCATAGTGAAGCATTATTATCAGTAATTGATGCCCCGAAGAAAGAAAATGGAAACACCTAGTAGGCAACCTGAAAGCTCTAGCATGACTCATGAAGAAGAG
>APFE031406652.1:212376-278235 GCA_000404065.3 Pinus taeda
CAAAACCATGGACCGAAAACCATCGCGTCCAAAAAACATGTGCAAAAATCATGCACAAAACCATAGGTGGGTCCGCCCAACCTAACATAGGGTCCAAAACCAAAATTTTTCGGGGGCGCTGCCCCGGACCCCATATAGTGGGGTTACGGGTACCCCTCAAACCCCCTGTTAACTATGTGGAAAGAATATAACACAACCCAAAACCTCTAATACTACTTCCATGAGATCCTTCCAGGCTATATAATTTGAGCTGCCATCAAGGGCATACTCATGTCTTAAACCGTTGAATGCCATTGGTGAAATTGAGATGTGATAAGAAATCGATTTCTATATTCAGGAACTTCAAACTTCAAACTTCTCCCTTCTTGTATACTATTCTTCACTTTGATCACCTTTTCTCTGATACCATGTATAAATTTCTCTATGGATCAGCTAGCTCCGATACCATGTAGAAATTCTCACTATAGATCACCTGATAATGCAATATACTAAAGAAAAATACTTGATCTACTTCTACAACAAACTTTGCGGAAGCTTAATCGAATATGAGCAAGATCAAATAGAACACATATAACAGATGAATAGAAATCAATCACAGATGAGCACAAAAGAATACTCTCGGGAAAGCCTCATCTAAAAACCCCGATCTCTGTATTATCATACAAGTGGAAATATGTTTGGATTACACAAAGCGTTAGCTCACAAGCTATCCTACTCTCAGTACAATCCCTCTAATGCTCATAGACAGTCAAAGGCGTCTCACAGGCCTTCTCCTCTACCCTCCAAGCCTCTTATTTCCTTGCGCAGTTTCTCCTAGGGTCCAATGTTGCCACCTGTGTGAATTCACCTCTCACACAACACATTAAACTCAATGGTAACTGCGCAGTCCTGAACGAGATGGTTCCTTCTGCATGGATGAGTTTCCTATATAGGAGAAATCCTCCAACTGATAGTACACTATCCCGTCCTCTAATCTCAATTGGGTCTCTCACTGAACTGACATGCATGAGTTATTTATGAGAGAATATTTAGTTATCTGGAGAGTAGCAGTTACATGCATGCATGCATTAACTAAATGAACTCACAATTAATTCAACAAACTGTTTGAACTAATCTAACTGGACTTGACTCAGTTAATTGAGCCAACTAATTACAACTCAATATTAGAACTCATCCTTGTCTGTTTAACTGATGGATAAATTCCTCAATTAATGGATAACTGTTGCATGTCCTCACATAGACTTCATGATTTAGTTTCTACAACTAATTAACTCACGATGAATTAATTAATTATTTTACAAACAGTTGCTAAGATCAAATTCAAATTTTACTTTGCAATTTTAGTTTAGGGACTAACAATATTGGAATCTATCCCGAAATACTATTTATAGCAATAATATTTTTAGCACTTCCATTTTTCATTCCTTGTTGCTATGTCCACCACTGGTACCCAAACTACTATTTATATTAGTGCTATTTTTAACACTTTTATTTTTAGCATTTCTTATTGCCATTTTCAACACTTTTTGCCTCCATGCACCATTCAATCTACTTCTCTTATGATTGTTGTGATAACTCTTGCACAGTTGTCCTTATTGGCTCTCTACATGATCCATACCTTTGTTTGCAATGTTATTGAAAGGTGATTTTTTTCCAAGTTTGCACATAGATGCTTTATGTCCATAATTTCCATACTTGTAGCATTCAACATTATTTATAAAAGGGGAAAAGGAATTATCCATCTTACCAAAGATTATTTTCATCCAATTTCTTGGACTGATTCTCGCTCTCCTGGTGCCATTGGGCCACTGAAAGTTTTTCCTTTTAGGGGGAAAGGATCTCTGTATGATGGTTGTTCGAATTTATCTTCTGAGAAATTCATGATGGTGGCCGAAATGGAGTGTTCCACCTATGTTTTTGAAGCTTCTTTTTCCTCTATGGAAACTTAGAGGTAAAGTGCCCTGTGTTACCACAATAAAAAAATATGAGGGGTTGCATAATTTTCTCTGCTACTGTAGTGTTGTTAGGTATTTCTCTAACAAGGCTAGTGGGTCCTTTTGATCTTGTTTTTGAGTCACTTTAAATGTCCAATATTGTATCAAACTGAGGGAGACTTTGGCTTCCTAAAATATCTTCAAAATATTCAAAATTCTTTGCATGCTTCTAAAGATTCAATGACTGCTCTTTTAAATTTCTATTCTCCACTTGAAACTCCATATTGATGGCTTTAAGTTTCTTGATCTCCTCAAGGGATGATATGAGTTTTTTTTTTTTTTTCAAATACATCTTTTCTTCAAGATCTTCCAAATCAATAGAGGAGCCAATATATTTTCCACTAGTGTCTACTTTACTCACATCTTGTTTGAGAGTTTGTTCCCTTAACTCTAGGGATTCTTATACTAACACATGAGATCTCCTATATTCCTCTCTACTAGAGGTGCACCCATTGCTTTCTTCAGCAATGTTTAGATCTTCTATTTCTATCAAGGTAGTTCCTTCTTCACTACAACTAGATGAGCATCTCTCTCTTTCACTAGAACTTGAAATTGAGCAGTTTGAAGATAAATGGCCTATTGTTCAACAATAACAACAAAACATCAACTTACTTGCATATTGCATATCCTTTGAAATATTTGTGTGTTGATGAACAACTTGGCCTCCTTATAAAAGTGAATCATTCTCTGATTCATTATCTTTAATACTCTTCAAATCATTCACTGCTTCATTCTTAAAAAAAGGCTCTTGAAATCACATGTAGCTTACATGTTTATATCATACATGGACTAAAACTCATTCCATATCTCTTTTGCAGTCTCATGACATATTAATTTCTCAATATTGGACTTTGATAACCCTCTAAATATTTACTCCTGGTCATGTTCATAAAACTTATAATCTATTAATCCATTCTCTAAAGATATCCATACATCCATATCACGAGTTTATAAGTATATTCTCACTCTTACTCTCCAGGTTGTATAATTTGATCCATTTAAAAATGTAACTCCATCTAAGTTAATCCAGTCTTGTTTCTCCATGATCCTTGATCTTCCTTCCAACTGTTAAACTGATCCTGAAGGAACATGGTTTCTCTGATACCAATTGTTAGAAACAATGGAAACTAGGGCACTACTGAGTGGGCGGGTGAATCAATAGTGTGACTAAATTATACAAATCTTGACAATTTATACTTTTCAATCAGTTTAGAAATTACTCATGTAATCAACAACACAACTTAATCATGTAAAACATAACATCATAATCATCATCAATCACATGTGCAACATCTACATAAGACATCAATATTCCTTTTATTACTTTGGAAAGTACAAGCTTCAACTTGATTACATGTTTTCCCCACAAGCTTATACTTGTAGGTTTATCAACTTCTACTGAAAGGAACTTCTATCTTTGCTAGTTTATTAGTCTTCACTAAAAGGGATTGGTGCCCCTCCTCATTTATCATCCTCTCTTAAAAGGGACTCTTGCTCTCGCTTCTTTACCAGCCACTACTGAAAGGGACTCTTGCTCCCACTTGTTTACCAACCACTATTGAAAGGTACTCTTGCCCCTACTCGTTTATTAGCCTTTGCTGAAAGGGACTCTTACCCCTAGAATTCAAGCTACAACTTGCTGGTCTTGTTAGTCAATCTTTCATCTGCTTTCAAACTAGAACCAATAGATCACTTTCTTTCATAAACAAACAAAAAATTTGTGTCACTACAACAATGACCTTCCAAAATTTATTCCTAATTTAATTTAGGATCATGCATGAATTGTAGTTCCAAGCTACCTAGTGTCATCAGGTTGTTTCCTTTACTATCTTAGTGTTTTCCCTAAGTGTTGTTTCCTCCTAAGACGATGTTTTCCAAGTGTCGTCAACTTATGTTTAGGAGCACTAGTGTTATCTTATCCAAAGATAGGAGAAGGCATAACTTTTCTCGACTTAGTAACTGGCGTTCTTCGACATGCATCACACAAACAAAAGTGGAGAAAAGAACATATTTTCTAGGAAACAAACATTTTCTTCACACTATAGTTATAAGAAGCATTGTTGGATGAAACTATGCCCTTGAGAAAAAACGTAGGGCCAATATCCATGCAATGCACTCTTGTTGAGCACACTCCATTAGGCTAAGTAACTGCATGCTAGTGGAGCACACTCCTTTAGCTCTGTGATTGAATCTCTAGTTAAGTGCACTCCTTCAATTGAAGAGTTGTGCCCTCTTCATCCTCATGCATGCACTTTCCTTGTTCACGTGGGCATACTCCTAGAAAATAAGAGCGCACTTCTCTTCGTTTAACTAATTCACTCATTCGTTGATAGTGGAAAATATGCATGGCCTTGTTTTGCATGTAATCTCCTTATAGCTAACTTAGTTGATCCAAAATGGATCTAGTTTTGCCTCGAGATCAGAGTCTTAAAATGTAGATGAAAGTAGGACCAAGTCAAAGTGCTCTTCGATATGATTCCAATGGTGTGAACGGCATGTAAATCTAAGTCTGGATGAAGAAGTTGAAGTCAATCAAAGTTTTTGGGAAAATTAGGACAAAAGTCAAAAAGTCAAACGTCAACAGTCAACGGTCAATGGTCAACCAGGTCAACAAGATGATGTCAGCACGACATGTGTTGTCTCGAGAATACAACACTTGTCGAGGATGATGTCAACAAGTTGATGATGTGTCATAGTATGATTGGTTAATATGGGCCAATCCAGCGCTGACACGTTGTAGCTTGGATTTTTCCCAATACTACGTAATTTCCAAAATTTTGGGGATCAGGGAGGATCGAACCCCTGGCCTCCCAAAAGGATGATTTTTCCCCGAAAGTGCCTCACTAGATGGGCTATGGTGAGTCCTGTTAGGATTAGGGATGACATTGTATTTATGGTTGTGGATAAAAGGCATAAAAAAAGGGCCGACGGCTGGGGTCAACCCCATGACCGCCGAACACCTTAATTAAGTTTCGGAATTATCTCACATGCAACGGGATATGGTAAACAACATGCCATATATATCAAAACAAACCACATATATGTAAACAACAAAGCGCAGAGATATGACACCAAAGGTTCATGCGAATATATGTTGCTATATATGAATGTCAATCCATATCGAAATGCTGGAGTGTCAAGCGGGGGTTTCGACTTGCTGAGCTCTAATGTTATATACCAATGCTTCACACCTTCAGGCTTGAAATAGATCCGAACCAAATTTTATTAACCTATTGTAGGGCCGAACCTGCCAAAACTAGGGTGCACGGACCGAGGTGATTTCCACAACACAAAGGGCATTTTCTGTTAGTGAAATGTGGTTTTGTAGAAGGTAGAGGTGGATTTGCATATTCCAGGGGGTATGGAGGTCACAGTGGCCAAATATGGGCAAGTTTATACTCATTTGACTCAAAATTTAGAGCTGAACGCAATGGTGAGATCATTTTTCTCATTTGAGTCTCTGTTTTTGAGCTCATGTCTATAAAAGCATTTTGAAGACTAATAATGCAGTCACATTGGAAGCTAAGGACCTGGAGAGGTAGGTAGGAAGTCTGGTGAACTCCGTTATCAAATTTTCATTGGTTGATGCATATGTTTATATTTCAATTTGCTTATGTGTTTATGTTATTTGCAATCTTTTCTATCCATTGCACTAAGTAACATAAGAAAAATTCACATAAAGTCTATAATACCTTTTTCATTAACAGATCAAGTGGTATCAGAGCAGCAAGTTTTTAAAGGTCTGACAAGATTGTGTGAAGATTTGAATGCTTATTAGGTTAAGGCTCAAACGAGGTGAAGATGAACTTGTTGAGGCGAATCCAAAGATTGGAAGTGTCTTTTCACAAAGAAGGATGGTGGATGAAACCCCACTTGGGTTAAAATCTCAATTCTTGGATAGTTTCATGATGATACATGCAATGGTGGAAGAGATGTATCGTGAGTTTAAGAAGAACAAATATGAAGGCACTTCATCACCTAAAGACCAAGAAGATAAGGGAAAGGGAGAAATTCTCCCTCCACCATCTCCTCCATCATCACCATCATCATCATCATCATCCTCTTCTTCTCATAAATCTGGACCTTCTAAGAAGAAAAGGAAGAAATCCTCTTTGATCAAATTAGATGTGAAATTTTATTTGCCAATTTATGATGGAGAACTTAACGATGAAAATCTTGATAATTGGATAAGACAAATTGAAGTGTATTGCAGGGTGCAGATGGTTGTTTCAGAAAGGAAGAAGATCCAGCTTGCTAGCCTTTGACTTGGAGGAACTACACTTGTATGGTGAGAAGGCAAGGCACAAGAAGATCTCAAAAAGCATGGTAAAATCATTTCAATTTAGAATGAATTTGTTTCTGCTATTAAAAGGAAATTTTATCCTTTGGCTTATATGCAACAAGCAACGATGAGTTGGAAAACACTATGTCAATTAGAAGGTCAAAGTGTTCAAAGTTATACTCAGGAATTCTGTAAGAGAGCTTTAACATTAGGCATATCATTGGACTCACTAGAGACATTGTTGAAATACATAGGTGGTCTTCATAGTTATTTGAGGCATACTATATTTATGTTTAATCCAACTAGCTTAGATGATGTATCGGTCCAGGCAACTCATCTAGAAGCTAGAAGTAAAAATGTAACCCAAGATGTTGGAAAATCATCCAAGCCTATTGAAAGCAAGAATAAAAGCAAGAAGAAACTGAAATGGAAGGAGAAGAAAACAAACACTGTGAAGAAAGATAAACCTTCATGCACTCAATGTAAGAAGGAAGGCCATGATGAGGCACACTGTTGGTCATTGCATCCAGAAATGAAGCCTAAGAGGTTTGGGAGTAAGGATCAAAAGAATGTTGCTGCTATTCAAAAGGACTTGGGATCAGATTCAAGTGATGAGACAACAGTTACAGCTACAGGTATAAAAGGTAAAGACTCTAAAGCATCGACAAGTACTTCTTCACATTATGTTGATAATGATAATGATGAGAGGAAAAGAAATGAGCTATTTCACATTAGAGTCATTTCCAAGCATACTAAAAATTATACTTTATTTGATAGTGGTTCACAAGTTAATTTGATTTTTGAAGCAATTGTAAAGAGGTTGGGTCTAGAAACAAAACCTCATAAAAAGCCATATCCATTAGGTTGGGTGTGTGATAAAACTAAGCTACAAGTTAAGAAACAATGTAAAATTCATTTTACTATTGGGTCAAACTTTGTAGATGAGTTTGAGTTAGACATAGTCCCATTGGACACATGTGGAATTGTATTAGGAAGTCCATACTTGTACGATATAAATTCTATCTTCTATCGAACTGAAAATAAGTATCAACTCACTAAGGATGGAATTGAATATATTGTAAGGGCTCATAGACTCAAAGATAACTTCTCTCTCATAAATTTAGGACAGATGAAAAGAATTGTAAATTCAAGTAAACAATTTTTACTCATGATTGTAAAAGTAAAGGATATTGATAAATCCGATGCTTTCCAAGGTTGTAATCCTAAACAGAAAGTAGATCTAGTTAAAGTTGTTTCTGATTATGATATTCTGTTTCAAGAGCCTAAAGGGCTTCCACCCAAGCGAGAGATAGAACATGAGATTTATTTGCAGCAAGATGCTCCACTACTTAACATTGGAATGTACAGGTTATCAGCTCTAGAGAATGCAGAGATAAAGAAGTAGGTACATGAGTTGCTCGATCAAGGGTTTATTCAACCAAGCACATCACCGTGCGGATCACCTATTTTGTTAGTGCGAAAGAAAGACGGTTCATGGAGAATGTGCATTGATTTTAGAGCATTAAATAAAATCACAATAAAGAATCGTTATCCTCTTCCTCGTATTGATGATTTGTTAGATCAATTGAAAGATGTAGTTTACTTCTCTAAATTGGAATTGTGAAGGCGCTACCATCAGATTAGAGTTGCAGAACAGGATGTATGGAATATTGCTTTCAAAACAAAGCGAGGACTCTATGAATGGATGGTTATGCCTTTTGGCTTAATTAACACTCCAGCTACATTCATGTGAGTCATGAATGATGTGTTTAGGCCATTCATCGATGAATTTTTAATAGTCTATTTAGATGATATTCTTGTTTTCAGTAGAACATGGGATGAATATGTAAAGCATGTAAAGCAAGTTTTAGATGTTTTGAAAAGAGAAAATATCTATTTAAAAATATCAACGTGTGAATTTGGAAGAACATCTTTGATTTATTTGGGTTATATTGTAGGGGGTGGTGAATTGAAGATAGATCCCTCTAAGGTCGAAGTCATTGTAAATTGGCCTAAGCCCAATACTGCTAAAAAATTTAGAAGTTTCTTAGGGGAAACATAATATTGGAGAAAGTTTATTGCTAAATTTTATTTGATTGCAACTCCTTTACATGCTTTGACAAGTGTGAAACAAGTGTTTCAGTGGGGAGGCAAACAACAGAAAGCCTTCGACACATTGAAAGAAAGGATCAGTATAGTGCTAGTACTAGCACTGCCAGATCTTCAACATCCATTTTAGATCAAGATAGATGTAAGTGAATATGCCACAGGGGGTAGTGTTGATGCAGGATAGAAAGGCTATATGCTTTCATTCTGAGACATTCACATCAACTGTAGTTAACTATCCTACATATGATAAGGAATTATATGCATTAGTTCAAAGTGTTAAAAAGTGGAAACATTACATAATGGCTAAAGAAACAATCATACACATAGATCATCAACCGCTACAATACTTACACTCACAAACTAAATTGCAACAATCAAGACACTATCGGTGGATGGGTTTCCTACAAAAATTTCATCTTGTTATCAGATATAAGAAAGGCATACATAATAAGGTTGCAGACATGTTATCAAGGCCAATTATAAATGCATCCACAATACTTAAGCATAATACAATAATTCATGAAAGTTACGTTGAACAATATGCTCAAGACACAGATTTTAATGATGTATATGCAACTTTAAGTCATGGAAAACAAGTAGAAGATTTGGATTATTTCATAAAGGACAAACTCTTATATCATTTGGGAAAGTTATGCATTCCAAAAAATAAAAGTGTTAATATAATTCGAGAAGCACATACTTCTCTCATATCAAGTCATTTTGGTGTAAGTAAAATAGTTACACAATTACAAAGATTCTGCTATTGGCCACGAATGAATGAAACAATTTCTGTATATATTAAAGGATGTACTATGTGTGCTACAAGCAAGCCAAGTAATAGAAAATTAGGCTTGTATACTCCACTTCCAATTCCTTCTCATCCTTGGGAAAGTGTTTCCATGGATTTTGATAGGGGATTGCCAACGTCTAGAAAGGGTCATGATTATTTGTATGTAGTTGTGGATAGGTTTAGTAAGATGTGTATTTTGACACCATGTAATAAACATGTCACAACTGAACAAACTACAAAGTTGTTCTTTCAAAATGTATGGGTTCATTTTGGGTTACCCACTTCTATTGTATCCGATCGAGATTCTCGATTTGTTGGGAAATTTTGGTCAAGTCTATGGGAGTTAATGGACACAAACTTAAAGAAGAGCACGACATTTCATCCGCAAATAGATGGTTAGACAGAAGTGGTCAACAAGACAGTTATACAGTTGCTTCGAGGATACTACAGCAAGCATCCCAAACTTTGGGATGAGCATTTGCGTTATGTGCAGCATGCTTACAACCATGCAAAACATTCTTCTACTTAGAGATCTCCTTTTGAGGCCTTTTTTGGTTTTATAAGAAAGCCTCCCTTGGATTTTGTCTTTGGTAAAGACATAACAGTTGATGGACACAGTGATGTGGACAAAGCAACCAAGTTCATTGAACAAATCCAGGAAATTCACCAAGCAGTACAGGAACAACTGGAAAGAAGCCAAGCAAAGTATAAGGTGCAACATGACAAGCATCAAGTTTAGCATATTTTTCAAGTTGGAGATCAAGTCTGGTTGTACATCAGCAAAGAAAGATTGCAAGGGGAAAGTAAAAAGTTGAAACCAATTAGATATGGTCGTTTCAAAATACTTGAAAAAATTGGTGAAAATGCTTTACACCTAGATCTACCAGCTTATATATAGATCTATTCCATCGTAAATGTTTAAAAATTGTGATTGTATGAGCCTTCATTGATTGAAGATCCTGAAGAGAAAGGTCAACTACCTTCCATTGAAGATATTTTGCCCAAATATCTCAATGAGATACAGGAGGACACACTTCTTGATAGGAGGATAAGGACTTTGTGATGAGGAAATGTTGAGTATCTTCGTGTTGGACTCAAAGTTACAAATCTGAGTAAAGCATGATGGATCTAGATTGGAAAAGTGAAGGAACTTTATCCTCACTAACTTGACAGCTAAAACCAACTTTTGGTGGTCCAAAAGCTTATAGTGGGGAGGAGTGATCCAAAAGGGATCCAGTTTTTCCTCCAAATAAAAGTCTTCAAATGTAGATGAAAGTAGGATCGATTCAAAATTCTCTTCGATATGATTCCAATGTCTGAATGATGCATAAATCTGAGTCTGGATGAAGAAGTTAGAGTTAGTCAAAATTTTTGGGAAAATTAGGGCAAAAGTCAAAAAGTCAAAGGTCAACGGTCAACAGTCAACCAAGTCAACAGGATGATGTCAACAGGACATGTGTCATCCCAGGAATACACCACTTGTCTAGGATGATGTCAGTAGGTTGATGATGTGTCGCAGTATGATTGGTTAATATGGGCCAATCTAGTGTTGACACGTGGCAGCCCGGATTTTGCCCAATATTACCTAATTTTCAAAATTTTGGGGATAAGGAAGGATCGAACCCTTAACCTCCCAGAAGGCTGAGTTTTCATTGGACGGGCTATAGTGAGTCTTGTTAGGATTGGGGATGACATTGTATTTATGGTTGCGGATGAAAGGATTCAAAACAAAACACATATATGTCATCAACAGAGCGTAGAGATATGCCACCAAAGGTTCATGCGAATATATGTTGCTATATATGAATGTCAATCCATATCAAAACGCGAGAGTGTCGGGTGGGGGTTTCGACCTGCCAACCTCCAACGTTATATACCAACGCCTTCACACCTTCGGGCTAACCAAGATATCACATGTTCAAGCTTGAAACAGAGATGAACCTGCCAAAACCAGGGCGTGCGGAGCGAGGTGGTTTCCATAGCACAGATGGTGGTTTCTATCAACGAAAGGTGGTTTTGCAGAAGGCAGAGGTGGTTTTGCACATTCCAGGGGGTCTAGAGGTCACAGTGGCCAAATATGGGCAAGTTTATACTCGTTTGACTTGAAATTTCGAGGTGAATGCAATGGTGAGATAATTTTTCTCATTTGAGTCTCTGGTTTTGAGCTCATGTCTATAAAAGCAATTTTAAGACTAATAAAGCGGTCACACTAGAAGCTAAGGACCCAGAGAGGTGGCCAGAAAGTCTCGTGAACTCCGTTATCAAATTGTCATTGTGTTGATGCATATGTTTATATTTCAATTTGCTTGTGTGTTTATGTTATTTGCAATCTTTTCGATCCATTGCACTAAGTAACATAAGAAAACTTCACATAAAGTCTATAATACCTTTTTCATTAACGGATCATTAGTTAATCATTTCTTTTACACAATGATTCTGGCTTAGTGCACTTCATTGAATCAAGGAGCTCCTCATCAATCTTCTTTACAAGTAAGTTTTTCATGTCGTTTTTCTTGGTTAATTGTGGTGTTTCTGCTATCATACTTATTTGTTTTGTTGGTGTTTTTTCCCATTCTTCTTAGTAAAATTATCATTTTGCTGTCACAGGTAGTTTTTTTATGTCTATTTAAATTCTTATCATGATTGTGATAGATCCTATAGGTACTTACATATCCAGCCTCTTATTATTCTAGTCATTTTACCTCATTGCTCAACTTTTTAAAGCTTACTTTGAGCCATTTCAAGCAAGAGTGGACTTCTAGAAATGAAGGTCGCGTTTTCTTGGAAATTTGCACCCTAGAAAACCAATTTCCCTCTTGAGCGCACTCCAGAAAGACAAGCTACCCTTTCTCTCAAAATTGCACCCTCCTTGAGTGCATGACGCATTGCAAAGCAACATCATTCAAGCTGTTGAAAATAGAAACAAGAAATGATAAAAATAGAATCCAGAAATTCTAGCTTAATTTGTCCTTGAATTAAACTCAGAATAAAAATCAAATTTTATTCTCATAGCAACTTGTAATAGTTAACTAGAGTGATTTGACTTAGTTAACTTAGCAATTTCGAGTTGGAAGTCTTTTTGAAGTCATGTATATGTTCTCCCTATATTATAGGGGTCCAGGATGAGCTAAGTATGAGTTGTAATTAGTTAACTCAGTTTATTGAGTTAAGTCTAGTTAAATTAGTTCCAAACTATTTGAGGAACTAATAGTGAGTTAATAGTCAGTTGATGCATTAGTGCACTCAATTAGTGCTACTCCAGTTAACTGAATATTCCCTCATCAGAATCTCATGCATGCCAATTCTGAGAAACACAGTTGAGACTAGAGTGTAGGGACAAGGTACTATTTGTTTTAGATTTTTTTGAGTTACATTGATAGTGCATGCATTCAGGAATTGAGGAATTTCCCTTTAAATATAGGATAGAATTGTGCAAACAATTAGAACCTTGGAGGCTTGGAAATTTGGCCAAAGGAAGTCATCAAGCAGAGGATAGGAAATAATTGTGTAGGTTAAGCTCAAGGTTGAGAAAATCATATTGTATTCTTCTAAATTCTTTGACAATGGGTACAAGGAAATAAGAGGCTTGGAGAGCAGAGAAGAGGCTTGGATTTGGCTTGAGCTTGCTTGTGAATTGGAGATTGATTTTACTGAGTGTTGGGATTGTTCTTGTGAGAACAAGCATTGTAATTTAATCTTGATTTTCCGGATTAATACAAAATAGATAGTGGGGTTTTGAGTTGTGGCTTTCCTCGGATATTTATTGTGTTATGTGCCGTTGATGTCCTTCCTCTTGTCGATTATTGTTTTGCTCAATCTTTATGTGCTTTCACTGTAAAGAGTAGAAATAGATTATTGTCTCTTGTTTTAGTAGATTACATGAACTTGTGAATCTATCGTATTTTCTACATGGTATTAGAGCTAGATTTGTAAAAATTTTCTACATGGTATCAGAGCTGAGAACAATATACTAGAGGATATTTTGAAGTTTTGAGTTTTGGACCGCAAGTTTGCAGATCAGACGTGAATTTTTTTGTGAATAAGTTTTAGAAACAAATAATATATTAGGATTCTTTGAGAAAAAATACCCAAATTCAAAAAAACAGTCAACCGAATCAGAGTTCAGATGTGGGAGATATCACTGATTTAAAATCAGCTATTTTTACAGAAAATTTCGTGACAGTGGGACAAATGAAACAGATTGGTGTGCTAGCCAAGAAAATGTATTCACTTGAGGTACAATATGCATGCAAAGCCTTAAGGAGCAAGGAAAAGGTTAGAGACTTGTTGGTTGAGATGGAGAGTAAATTACCTTTCAACATGCAGCCCTTGGAGAAGCCTCAAAAGAAGCTTCAGGAAGTTGTGGAACAACCACAACTAGAGAAGCTAAGAGGAGACCGAGTAGAGAGATATACTCAAGTAGAGAAGAAGCAATCTCAGATAATTGTGGAGCAACCACAATTGGATAAGCCGAGAGGAGACCTAGTGGAGGCATCCAGTCATGTAGAGATCTCCAGTAGTGGGATATTTTGAACCAAGTGGGAAGATGGATCACATGTAGTCATACCTCCAGGTGTGAGGTGGGGTGATGTGAAGTGATAGTCCCAAGAAGGTTGAAATTGGGCAGGGTCCATTGAGTGGTTTTATCTCATGGATCGTACCTTGCTACGGGAGACCAAAGTACACAGTAGTAGGAGGAATCAGGGGAATTGAAGGAGTTAGAGATCAGAGCGACAGAGGCTAGAGTAGTCAGATACTAAAGAAGCACATAGAAAGGTTGGAAATAGTGCAGAAAGGTAGAGTCAATAGAAGCGAAAAGCTTTCAGTCAACAAAGGCAATAACAGTCAGAGACTTTGATGACAGAGGCATCATTCTGATTCAGGTTGGATGTTTTTTTGTTTCTGGAGTTGTAGCAACAACACTAGAGAGAAGTGTTGCATACAAAACATTCCAAAGGTTCAAGATTGGGATCGAGTTGAATTACTTTCTTGTTGAGAGGGAGTGTTGAAAATAGCAACAAGAAATGATATAAATAGAATCCAGAAATTCCAGTTTAATTTGTCCTTGAATTAAACTGAGAATTAAAACCAAATTTTATTCTCATAGCAACTTGTAATAGTTAACTAGAGCGAGTTGACTTAGTTAACTTAGGAATTTCGAGTTGGAAGTCTTTATGAGGTGATGTATATGTTCTCCCTATATTATAGGGGTCCAGGATGAGTTAAGTAGGATTTGTAATTAGTTAACTTAGTTTATTGAGTTAATTCCAGTTAAATTAGTTCCAAACTGTTTGAGGAATTAATAGTGAGTTAACAATCAGTTGATGCATTAGTGCACTCAAGTAGCGCTACTCCAGTTAACTGAATATTCCCTCATCGGAAACTCATGCATGTCGGTTCTAAGAAAGACACAATTGAGACTAGAGTGTAGAGACAATGTACTATTTGTTTTAGATTTTTTTAAGTTGCACTGATAGTGCATGCATTTAGGAACTGAGGAATTTCCCTTTAAATATGGGCTAATTCTCTGAGGAATTGTGCAAATAATAAGAAGTTTGGAGGCTTGGAAATTTGGGTAAGTATTGGACAAAGGAAGTCAACAAGCGGAGGATAGGAAATACTTGTGCAGGTTAAGCTCAAGGTTGAGCAAAGCGTATTGTATTCATTCATTTTCTTTGACCAAGGGTACAAGGAAATAGGGGGCTTGGAGAGTAGAGAAGAGGCCTAGATTTGGATTGAGCTTGTTTGTGAGTTGGATATTGATTTTACTGAGTGTTCAGATTGTTCTTGTGAGAACAAGCATTGTAATTTCATCTTGATTTTCCAGATTAATAAAAAATAGATAGTGGGGTTTTGAGTTGTGGCTTTCCGTGGATATTTATTGTGTTATGTGTCATTGATGTTCTTCCTCTTTTCGATTATTATTTTGTTCGACCTTTATGTGCTTCCACTGTAAAGACTAGAAGTAGATTATTGTCTCTTGTTTTAGTAGATTAGATGTGCTTGTGAATCTACAGGATTTTCTACACAAGCTTCATCCTTAGGCTTGCACTTTGTGCCCTTCTCAAGTCTCTTAGAAAACATAGTGTAGAGGGAAGGCTTAAGCCTAACTCCTTTGTGCTTCGACTTGCGCCCTGTGCCCTCCTTAGCTTCCACTGAGGGCATAGCGCATCCTAAACCAACAATGATTTCCCTTCGTTCTTTAAATTTTTCCTTGAACCCTTGAGGTCTCCCTCTCCTTTTTCTTGAGTGCATAATGCACTTTGAGGACTCACTACACCTCAACTCTTCAGAACTGCCCTGACATGTGCCCTCCTTTGCCTAGATGAAATTTTACCTCACAACATCTATCTAGTCTTGCCTATGAAAGTCTTATGCTCTTAACTACATTTGGTTTTCCTTTGAACAATGTTTTTTAAATCATTACTTATAGTAATCAAAGGATTTCTTAAAGCTAATATTTGGTCGCAATGAGTGTACTTCCACGGGCAGGTGTTCAAGCTTCAATTCCTAATATACTCTCATCATCTATTGGAACAATGCCTCCCACTATCTGCCATTTGACTTCAAAAGAAGCTTCAGAAGCAAGTGTTAAATAAAGAGTGGAAGTTTCAAAGCCTACATTCACCATCCTTTCCTATACATAGTTATTTATATATAAATCTATTGAAGTCTCATGGAGGGACATCAAAGACACATTCATGTAAAATCATTTCCCTCAATATATGCAAGACAGGGGAGTTTATAACAACATTAAGTGGTCTCAGATACATAGGATTTCATGTAGGTTTCCAGAGATTCCTTGTACAGATACCTTTTAGTGGATCCTATCTCACATGGATGATACAAATTTGGTGCTACATAGTGAGAGTGGTGGTGAGCTTTCTACTTACTATGGACAATATATGCATACCTATTACAGGATGTTGAAACCCAGAGAGTATGCAAACACCACATTATATACTAGATGGGACAATATTAACATAGGTGAAATCATCAAGTCATGGTGTCAAGAGCCTGCCACGTACTGACACTGCCTAATTGTAGTTTACTCAACTAGAATGTTGAGGAAGGTATATCAATACCTTATTTCTATGTCTTATAGGATGAACGGGTATTAAAATATAGAGGTATTTGAAGAGAATTGGGTATACATGCTCAACTTGGTTGTTGCACGAGACAAAATATTTAATTGGGTAGATATCCTTTGCTTTGAATTGCAGCGGCATGTTGGACAGGCCAGAGCAGTATTGCCAGCAAATCAAGCACTTGAGTTTTACGTGTAAGCTTATTTGTTAGATGGGATTTGTGCCCTGTATGAATTCCTACAGATGAAATGAATTGTACCCCAGAAGAGAAGTTCCTGGTCTATATCCATTTCAGGGTGTTGTAAGAGATAATTTTTAGAGGGGTATATGACAAGATAGTAGAGCATTTCTCCACAATTATGTTCCAACTGATTTATGAGATTGATCCTCCTTGCATGACTAACCAAGTGAAGGATGCACTTTAGGAAATCACATATTGGTTCGCTGCACCTGATGGTAATTATATTCGATGCTTTGGAAGCCAAACTTCACCCCGTGTTATGCCACAATATGTGACTAACATAGTATTCCTACAATAATTTTACTTATCATTTGAATAATGGATTTTTAGCAGTGCTTCATAGGAGGAAGAAGGCTCCATGGTCTATTTTCCCTTTGAGAATTGGAATGTATGAGATGAAGAGCCTCAAGGTAGTAGATGCTAAAATAGAATAATGAAACCACCTTCACTTTGGAATCAAGAGCGTTCATAGGTATGACCCCAGGAAGGTGTGAAAGCAACACTGTGACATGATAGGGTGTACTTGGGGATATGTATTAATGACTACTGCAAAGGATGAAAATGTGAAAAAATAGTACAACTCATTAAGGGAGACCTACCCACGAGATGAGGCAGTTATATCCAAAGTTCCACAAATTCCTGATGTATAGATACAGGAGGAATCACATGCAACAAATGCACAAGCCATCACAATAGCTCCCAGGAAAATGATAAAGCATGATCCAACAACATAGAGTAGTAGAAAGTGGAAAGTTGATCCAATAATAAAAAGTCTTATTGAGGCTGAAAAGGAAAAGAAGTGATAAGAGGAAGTTAGATGACATGCTTAGATAGAAATAAGAAGAATAAGAAGAAAGAAGAAGAATAGAAGAAGAGAAGCAAAGACACTCATAGGAGGAGGAACTCACATAGAAGTTCGAAGAAGAACAACTGACCCAAGAGATAAAAGTAGAGATGGAGGAAGAATATGCCATTGATCCGATGGATGGTGAACTAGATTCCCCATCAAAACCGCCTCTTACTAGCGGACATCTCCTATTTGATGAGATGGGAATATCAACTCCACTAGTAGATAGGGTCACGGATGTGTGCAATGTCACTTTTGATCAGCTGAAGAAAAGTATCATGCAAGAAAGATGAAGATTCTTCTCAAATAATCCACAAAATCCAGTCTTTGTATCCATTAAGAAGGTCATAACCACAATCACTGGAGGAATCCCCGACTGATCATGGCAGTTAATGTTTCTTTTTCCACAACAACGTGGGATAAATCATAATATATTTTAAATGAGAATGCATAGTTGAGGATATGATTGGTTTTAGTGAAGCAACAAATGGAGCATATCACTGTAGAAAATAAACGATTATCCTCAAGTAGTCTCAACACAACATAATGACAGTCTGCTATACAGGAAGATTTGGGACCAATGGAGGATATCATGAAACAACTGTATCATGAAATTATTCTCTTACATCAAGTAGTGTCATCCATGCCTAGGATATAAATAAAGCACAATAAATTTTAAAAGGATCTTGAAGGTTGCAAACAAATATGTCAATATGATACAGGAGTAGGGCACCAAGTACATAGATGTTCTAGAGAATTTGGTTACAAAGGACAAGGTTGTTATTGAGATGGAAAAAGTACATTTGTGACTCCATCTGAATAATTACACCCATCTAAGAGAACAAGAAACTAACAATTATCTAATTATAGTCAACTTCATAGTGGTTTGGAGTCATTGGAACAAAAACATGGGTTTCATTAGTTGATCCATATGGAAAGACAAGAGACAAGGGTACCATCATGTGAGGTGTGAAGAAGTTTGTTGAGCAGATCAATTAGGCATCAAAATATCAAGGAAATTACTAAGAGTGTTATTCTACAACATGCAATTGCACAAGAAAAGTTCACATGAAATTGTCATGGTTGTGGAATAGTGTACAGTCTGGCTGCAAATCTATAGTGATAGAAGCATTGGAGGTTAAGATGCAGTTTGTGGTCAAGTTGCCAATATGGGTCAAAGTCATAGCAACAGATTTCAAAGCATGACATTCATACATCACTACTGAACTCCATGAAGAAGTAACATATTTATTCAAAAGTAATTTGTCTTATTAGGATTTTTGTCTTATATAGCCACCATCCTATATGTATTTTGTATTTTTTAATAAGTTTAATGTGATGGAGTCCAAGAGAAACGTGTGGGATGTGAAAGTCACATGTGGAATGTAGAAGGCCATATATAGAATATGAAAGGTTATATGGAATCCCATAGGTCATAAAATTTGAAAAGTAATGAGGAAACTCAAAGTTCAATGTCATTTATTATAAATAGATCCTCATAACTCACGTAAAGGGTCTGGGTGCTTAGAGTTTTTCCTTGGCTTCTCTTGTGTCACATAGGAGGTAAATCATTCTTTGGAGAAGTAAGTTGTATCTTCATGTTCCACAACTATATCTAGTGTTTCCTATGTAACAGTGTATTGGAACCTTTCATTAATAAGCAGAAGCTCCTTGAGCCAACACTTCTTCATGCATGTATCGTGAATGTAGTAAGACTATTCTTGATATGTTTGCAGTATATGTTGCCATAATACATACTAATACTAAAAACTATTTCATTTCTTAGATATGGATATTATTGAATGAGTGTTGTTATGCTTTTAAGATTGTTGTTTATTTTGTGAACTAATTTGTAGGTTAATAAAAAAGATTTCCTTTTCTTCTCACGAGCCTCTCTTAGGATAGTACTTTTACTTCCCTAATCAGAGGTTTGTCTCTCTTTAGAGTTGTGGAAGTTTCCCATGAATTCTACATTCGATGTCACACGAATCTTACATACTTGCTACCCCAAATAGGTCTTCATGATCTCTTGTGTACATGTTGTAACCAAGGCACACCTCTAAACCTTTTATAATGGTTCGCAGACCATATAACCATATGGGACTCCTACACCAAATGGTGTGAGGCATAATTGGGAACTCACATCAGGGATATCCACTGTATGTTGGTGGCATCCATCAATGTCAACACTTTCTTACCTCAATTTCTCACCAAAACCATCAAACAAACATCTTTAGAATTTCTCTTATTATTGAACCAATCACCAAAACCACCTTCAAAATCAATCACCATAAAATCATCTTTGTTGAACACACCAAAATACCAATCACCAATTCATTCTATACCTTCTCAAAAACCTCCTAGACACCAATAATGGTCTTTGATCCACCTTTGATGTGTACCAAAACTATGCATCTCATTGCACCAATAACCTTCCACTCTCTCCCTCTTGCGCTCTTGCACACTTTTGCACACTACTTTCTAAGTTGCTCGATTTTTTCTTATAAATATTTTTTTACTATTATTTTGGAATTGAAGCTTTTGTTATATTTCACTTGAATTCTTGCATGAATATATTAGCTTTTTTTTCTTTGTTCTGTTGAATTGAGTCTTCTGAATCTTCTCTTTAAGTTATCAAAGTATCCTTACCTATTTCTACTCGAAAATTAAACTTAACTGTTAAGGCACATACATGGCAAACACAAAAGATGAATGATAAACATGAGTGTGTGTTTATTATTGATAACAGAGCCCTAAAGTAGAGTCCGCAGTATAGTGTGCGGACTCTTGTAGTTGAGTGTGCAGGGTAGTTTTGAGTCTGTAAGAAAATCTGAAGTATCAGTAAAGAGACGTTTCTGGAAATATCTGTGTTTTATCTTGTTACTTTTGTTATGAATGAATGCATTTATGTTATGATGAATAATTGATTTATCATTTAATGTTCTATTGATGCGTGAATTTGTATGTTTTACATTGTTATATGAACATAAGTAATAATATCTTCTTACGCGAAGAATATCTTAATGCATGCTAAAGATATCAAACACTTGAGCCGATCTGGGTAACAAAGACTTAGGAGTCATTACAAAAGCATGTAAGTGGTTGAGTTGCCTGTTTAGGGTTGGCGAAAGATAGTTGTAGACCTTTGCGAAGGTCTAGAGACTAGTAAGAGGAAGTTATATCAATAAGCCTTGAGGGTTTATCGATATGCGCAAAGGTAGATAAAGGATATAAACCGATATTATAACCATATTTTGGTGCATAAACTTGGTTCCAAAATCCCCCCATACTGGTTTGGGGAGGCTTTAGTTTGTGCTTCGCGGATTGATGCCGAAAGGGCCAGTAGTGTAGGGTTTTTTTGGAAAACTTAATGCTAAACTTGGGTCAGGACCCACTAAGCTAATAAATGGTTTTGTTGCTGGGATCATATCTACATAAAGATATGTGTGATGTCGCATCACTGGAATCCAACAAAGAAAGAAATTGTAGATTAGTTGGATAGGAAGATCCATGAATTCAAAGCACAAGAGAATAGGAACCCGTGATTGATGAAAGAATAGTGGTTGGACATGTATTTTTACATAGACATACACTAAATTTTATTGTGTTCCTTCCCGGTCAAATTATATGAGTGGATCTCTAAATTGGTAGACAGCCAAGGAAGATGGAGGCTTGATGGTCCCACAGTTTGGACCCTGGAAAATCATTCTTGTGATGATCCCTATCCATCATGTACCTTCTCTGAGACTGATTTCCATCTGCCCCATTAGTATTTTCTTCCTGTCTATCTCCATGACTTGTCCCAAACTATTCATTCTTCGTGAATATGAAAGGCTTTCGAGGATAAATGCATTAACCTCGACTTGCTTTTCTTGAGATTTAGCAAGCCTTTCCTATGCTTCAATCATCCTTTCATTACCTTCTTTTCCACTTATGATATCTGCCTTCAAACTTCTCAATGCATCTGCTAAATCATGAGAGTCCTCTCTCCCTGTTGTTCAATTGATTTCTCCCATCCCATTGATTTCTCTTATGGCCTGTATGAGGATTCATTTGAACTGTAATACACCATTCCTCTCTTCATTTCTTGGCCTTCTATTTCCTGCAACATATCACTATTAGAAAAAATAAAAAGCATAATCAAAAGAATTACCTCAACTTACTATTGGTAAGGTTATTTCATCTACACAAGTCAATCCAGATTAGCACAATACATAATATTAATATCAAAATCATATCATGCATATGAATATAATATCAAAAATAATAAATAGCTGACATGCATGCATGGTACACATATAAAAAATTGACCTGCATGCATCACATTCTGCATTTATCCCGAGGTCAAGTGTTGCGAACCTACTCTGATACCACTCTATATTACCCCACCCCACATTTACCCACTTTTCCAAGCTCGCTAGGGTAAACATGAGCTGAGAGTTACTACGCATGACCCAAAATCCAAGATCTAGTTATGGAAATGGGGCCTAATTGAACAACTTGTACAAAACTTACTACAATGCTCTGGGATCACATACTTGACAACCTGATTCCATTGGTGACCATCCCCCTTATTTCATACCACTTCTTAACCTAAATTACATCCTAGTTACACACATGAAGGCCATTCAATGTGGTAAGAGAGCTCTAGATGCATGCACAACTAACCCTCAATGCAGTTGTGGTCGAGATTTCTCAATTTTGTGCCTGCGACCACAGACTGAGATCCAAAATTTTAGGGATAGCCTACAGGTCAAATGTCTAGATCTGTTAAGAAATTTTCAGAATTCTATCAATGATTATTGCAAGTTTGTATTATCTATTCTTAGGCTCGTATCTTGCCCAAGCTTTCCCAACACACATGAATAATTTATACAAACACTTGGTGAACATGATACTTGTTAGCCATGAATTCATAATTGTTCCTTATTTCATTAGTTTCACCAAGGGTTCATCAAGAAGGATTACTTGCCTATCAAGCTAGCTACAAAAAACACATATTAGCTCATGCATTCATATAAAATAACTAAGAGCTTGTCTAACCATGGAACAAAACCATAACAAGGGCATATCATATAATGAGAAATACACCATGTATATAACCAATGTTTAACCATAATGAATTCATGAAAATAAATCATAAAATCACACATTAAACCAGAACATATGATCATAGATTATCATTAAAGAATAACAAATAATAACATATGCATAGTACCAACCAAGTTCCATGTACCACCCGACCATAGATTTAGACTAAAAAAATTATTTCTTCCAACCCAAACACCCTCGTGTGATATTCCAAGCATGAGTGTGGGGTCACATGGGATAAACCAAACATATAGTAAACATGGAATCCAGAGTTTAAAGCACTTTCACCCTTAAACCACAATGATTTCACCTAAATTGGTCCAAAAATCACAAAAACTAATACAATCTTGGATGCCTCAGGATTTCTTCACCATACACAAAGGAATTTTTGAGCTCCACCCACCTTTCAAGAACTTTTGGGAGAAAACCATCTCCACCCTCAACCCTTAGGATTTTCCTGGGACTGCCTCAACCCAGATCCAAAATTTACTGACAATCCAAAACTTAACCAAACAGGAACCCACTACGTCATGGATATCCAGGAAATTGAAAAGGAAAAGTTGTACATCACTGTCAATCTAGGAAAATCCCATGCCAATGATAGAAAACATAACCATTAAACCAATGCATAAACCATGCATTCACATCCCAGTAAGATAATTGACTTACAACTTGTTACCTGTAAAATCCTCTTATTGGTTGCTTTTCCCTTTCTTGATTTCTGCCCTTGCTCACAATTCTCCAATCTTCTTCTTGCACCCCCTTGCTTTCCTTCCTTGCTCGCTTGATTCTTCCTTGTGTCCAAGTGCTCTTCCTCTTCCTTCTCCTTGTCCAAGTGAAATATGCTTGAATGTTTTCTCTTCTCTTATTTTCTTTTCTTTTACTTTTTCTTCAATTTCCCTTGCATACATATTCTTATCTCTTCATCTTCCTTTTCTCTTATTTTCATTATTTCTTGTATTAAATTACCATTAAACCTAATATTATAAACATGCATAATAAACTTTGTAATAGTAAATCATATTATAAACCCCCCCACAAAAATTAATTATAACCATATACTATTTCACAAGGGAGGGGTTTTCTTACTATATATTCCATATTATTTCGCAGAGGAGATTACTTAATACGTAATCCAAACGAATGTCACATGGTTCAGGTTCAAGTTCAAGTTTGGCAATGATTAGATTTGGTTTCAGTATGGGTTTTTGATGAGCTTCGCCATTAGGTTCATGTATATTATTATGTATTATTCTTCTCAAATATGTATGAAAGGAAACCACTTTAGACTGTGGATGACAAACAATCCTAACTGTAAGAATGGTTGTTAAATAGTGTATATCTGCAGCAAATGATACAAACGAAACCTGTCAAAGCCCTAATTTATGCAACGGAAATAGTTAAACAACAAAATGAAATAAGCCAAGTAGCTCCAATAATCCAATGGAAACTGATGACCCTCATAAATGGGTAATTATATGGGCTCATTTTACCTCCTACCTAGTCAAACCAACCATTTTCTTAGCTTATTACATGATTTTCTAATTATATTTATGCTTATAGAGTGAGTTGAGTTAGTTATTGTGCCATGTGGTCTAATGTGTATTTAATGCATATTATTCATGACTTTCGAAGTCAAATTCAAGGATCCAGTGGAAAAATGGCAGCAATAACTCAAAGTGGACAGAGGAGAGGACTTATAGGATGGAGTCCCCCTCATTTATTACTACTGACTTCAAATTCCCCTTCATTCAGCTCGGAGTACAAGCAGCCAAATCATGCACTAGGAGGCAGTCGAGCAAGTGGAGGATGACTGGTGATTATCTCGAGTTTTGGGAGCCAAGCCTCCCTGATTTTAAGGAAGCTATTGGTAGCTTCATTCATATAAGTGGAGAGGCCTAGGGCCTCACTAGGGTCAGATTTTTGTTGGATTTTTGTTTATGTAAACTTTGCTCAACTTCGAGCTTATTATTTTGTGACAGTTTCATGTAATCCTGCTATTGTTTTGGAAATAAAGATGGAATCTTTTTTGATCTAACACTGAGTTACCTTATAAGGCTAAAGCTCTTGGTTTAGGGCCCAATCCAAGTAGCCAAGCTCCTCTTTACTTGAATTTTTATGTTTTATTTCAGTTTGTAGATTAGGTTGTTGTTGGATGTATTTCTTTTATGGTTAAGAATAGGTTTTTTTTGATGATTCAGTAGTTTGCTTCCATTTGTGCTTTCTATAGCAGGTTAAGCAGTGATAAATACAAGATTCAAAAGGCTAGCAACAATGCCTTGGCCTATATTCCTCCCTTTGGGACCATGATTTGAGGCAAAGACCCTCCTGCTACCCCAAAAACACAGATTTTCCTCATTCATAGGACTTCTAGTGTTTGTAGCTTTTTAGTAGGTTAATAGTCCAGTCTTACTTTGCTTCAAATCTTCTTCATCATGCTCACTTATTTATTTGCAATAGTCTTCTTTCATGCTTTCCTTTCCTACAGTATTTCTCATCATTTCCTTTCATAGATCATAGTTTAGACACTTTTTATGCAAAACTATGTTTTTCCTCAATACATTCATTTCACTTGTTGCTTGATTTCCTGGGTTGACTGTCAGTTTCTATGTAGCAGATCTCTTCCAGCAGTAGTCCAGCTTATCAGTGATCACACCCTCCATATAATCCATGCCCTATTGGTCTCCTAAACCTCACCTCAATTCTGCCTCAATTTCCTGCATTTTTCCTAGGACTTCTTCCTCTCTCCTTGAGCAAATCCAACCATCTTTCTCTCTCCTGGTGGTTCACGGTAGACCATATGTTCCCTAACACCTCATTCCAACCTTCACCCATCTTTTTCACCCACTCTCATCCCCTAAAAACAGTGAAAACTACTCTCGGCCTCCTCTTGTAGGCCTCCTATAGAACGTTGTTTTTCATCCTGTAGATTTCTTGTGTCCTCCTATAGATTTTCCTGTAGTCTTTTTTTTGAAGGCAGAGTGTGGGAAAAGCCTCCAAAAGGCCACCTGATACATCCTAGGACCCATCCACACCATCTTACATCCTCTCAAGTACCAAAACCGCCCTCCAATGCCACCTATTCGCTACCACAATAAGACACAATAAATTACATTCATGTCAATTTCACATAAAAATACATAAAAATCCAAAAATATGTTCCTTGCTTATTTAATTTCAGAAATAGCATAGTTAGATGTTGTTTACTTCTTTGAGTAGGTAATGGCATTCCTTTCATGGTTTTCATAGTGCTTTCTACAAAAGTAGGATTAGTTGGTTAATTAGGGTTTATTAGGTTTTCTTTACATTTAAATCTTTCTCCTTTCTACAGTTAGAGTAGCATCTATAGAGTAATATTTCTCTTCTTTCATCACATATAGAGATTGTTCTGGAATCCATAGAAGTTGGCTTGAGCTCCTAGTGATATTGCGTCGACTGACCAAGTGACAACTTGCAGTCAGAACTAGTACTTGTGCATACAACACCGACGCTTCCAAGTTTGTTACGAACTACCAGGTTGATAAGAGTAAAGTAAGAAGCACAGGAGTTGCAACATTATTGCTGCAATATTGGTGCTCACCAGAAACCAGACATATAAAGAATATATTTTATTAAACAACACGCGTGAAGGGAACAATTAATGTTACTAGTCCCCCTCTATGGGACAGGTTCTTGGTTATCCTTAATGTCTTCAGCTTTTGTAGAGTCTCTCTCCTCTATAATGTGTAAAACCCGGCAAACAAAATGTTTGAGCTCAATGAGAACTCAAATGGAAAAGAAAAATGGTGCGTGACAATGATAATAATTAAAGTTACAATAATGAGTGCAACAATGAAAATGATCAAAAGTGAAGAATGAATGTAAAACCCTTCTATTTATAACAAAACATTAGGTTATTCTCAAATAATGAACAATAATAAGATATTACTAACCCCATTCTAGAATTAACCATTTGGAATATTTTATTATATTTGGTTCCGAGGGAAAAAGTATTTAAACTTTTATTTAGAAATAATAAATAAATAAATGATTTATTTGTCATCTTAGGAAATATGTTAGAGCAAAAATAAACAAATAATGATTTAAATTTAAGAGGTATATGGAATAACCTGTTCAATTTTTTTTTGTTTAAACCCAATGTTTTAGAATTCTATGTGAGTCCATCATCAAGGATACGCCCAAAATCTTGACAAGTTTGGTGGGGATTAGGGCAAGGATTAGAAATATATATATATAGTGAGTGAAGTGGGTGAGTTATCTGGAGTCGACTGATAGCAATAATTTTTAATTTTAATTTTTAATCCTTAATGTAATTTATTAGGGTTTATTTATGAGATTTATTATTATTATTATTATTATTATTAATATTTAAACATTGGTATCTATTAATTATGTGTTTCCTATATTATTTTAATATCTACTATGTAATCAATTAAGAAGTGGGTTTAAAGATGCAATATAAGTTAATCTTTAAATTTTATTAGATTGGATATTATGAGGGTTATATAATTAAGCTTATTTAATTAGGATAGGTTAGAATATTTACCATTTATTAAATTAAATGTTTAATGTGAAATTATTTTTTATTAAATTGAATGTTTAATAATTTACAATTCAATTTAGTCAATTAATTTAATAAAAAATAATTTCTTTTTTTTTTTGCTGAAGTAAGAGTCGTACCTTCTATTTCATTAAATTGGAAAATAAATTACATAAAATACAACAGTCTGCGTGGAACTGTGGACCAAGGAAAAACTATTCTCTTGTTGCCAAGGGCATCGAGCTAAAGGCAAAGACCCCGAACCCTACAAACAAAACCTCAATACCCTCAAAAGACAGACAATGTTGAGGCCATACGATCTTCCCACAAAAATCCGATGAACAAGATTCAAATCGGGCTGGCAACAAGCACACGCTTTAAATTTAGATTCGGTCTCAAAGAGGAAAAAAGGTACCAATCTAAAAGGATTTTGGGTCTGAATGGGGGAATAACCCACAAACCTGTAGAACGTGCGAAAATCATCGATTCCCGCTATGAAACGAAACAAGAACGCAATATATCCATCATCGGAACTTGCAACCTTAATCTCAACCATCAAATATCCTCGCCCAATCCAATGGAAGTGGAAGATTTCACAGTACTTAGAAGAACGACGCTTAACCACCTGGACCCACCTACATGCTCGTTCGTTCCTGACCGTAGATCTTCCTTGCTTAATCCAATGATTGAGGATCATATTGCATGGGTCTAAAGCGCTAAACATTAGTGCGTGATGAGGGCGGTAATCAGTCCCTCCCCTTGGCCACGTGTAGCTTGGTGAGTGGAATCACTCCCATTGTGGAAAAACTGCTTCCAGCTTGAAAGGCCTGCGATATACCATATACCACCCTGAGAGTGGTATTGTGTCCATAGAAGGAAGACTGGGCGTATTAAGGTTGTCGAGAAAGCCCAGATTTTGGCCCCTCGCAACATCCCCTCTACGCCTGTACCTGGACCAATGTAAGATGATACTCCATCCATTCGGCCAATGATCCGATAAACAGAGTTTGCCATGTAACTTCCACCTAGAGCCTTTGTGGTTGTACTTACTAGGATTGCAGAGGCCGACAGTGGCCTACATCCCACAAAAGACCAGACTATGAAAAAAATAGCAATTCATAATGAATCCAAGTCATCTAGACCCTGCCTCCATGGCTTTGTTTCGAAACACCATCCTATCTTCATCCGCCTGATCGTGACAATGCGCCTTTAATCTATTCTGAGGCATCTCCTGCCAACCCATCACGACCCTGCTTTCGGTACAGATCACTCCTTGATTGGCCAGAATATCTGCCAATTTATTGCCTGTTCTTCACACATGGTTAAAACTTACTATACGAAGGCACTGGAGGTGAAGCTGAATCCGTTGAAAGACCTGGATCAGCCTCCAGTGTTTTGAGACTTTTTCCGGCACCGTGCCATGGAGGATTCTCTTGATCGAGTTAATGAATAACTCAGAATTAGCTTTGATAATCACATTTTGGCATTTATCCTACTCCAGGAAATCTAAACATTGCTCCAGAGCCATTAATTCCACCATATTGTTAGTGTCTTTTCCTAAATGGCAATGGAAGATGAAAAGTGTTAGGCCCCTATACTACTAGTGTAACCCCTTATTGTTATTAGTACAACACACTTATTATATTGATGTACCCGTGTAGTGCCCATATTGTTATTATTGTGCCCTTACATTATTATTGTTATGTCGGCTCTGATTATGTTATGACCCCTTAGACTCATATATATAGAAAGGAGGTCTTTTCATTTGTATCATCCAAGAATTGTTCATTTATTTAATGTAAAGGAGGTTGCCCCCTCGAAGAGGCTGAATTCTAAGGCGTTGATCTATCTTTTCTATCTTTTCTTGAGCTGGTTCCATAATAAAAAGAATACTTCTGTTTTCATCCCTTAATGCCCCTCCAAAGCCAGCAGTACCGGGTTGCCTTTTAAAGCCCCATCAATGTTGTATTTCAAAAAAACCTTGAGGGGAGGATGCCAAAAATCTTGCTCAGTATCCATTTTCATTACCTTCCTATCCAAGCCCTGAGGAATAATCTCTTGCATACCCAGCTGATGGAGAATCCACATTTCAGCTTCTGAAGGTGGGTTCTGAGGGGGATTTCGCACTGTAGTGCAAACCGTCTCCCTAAGATGTTTTAAGATCTTCTAAAAAAGGAATTGGGAGGAACTCTTTTCATTTTGAAGATTCTGTTGTTCCTTTCTTTCCAGACATTCCATATAATGAAGCTTGGCGTAAGAGCCCAAGCTGAGCCAAGAAATTCATAATCAGAAAGTTTCGTCTCCAATTGTTTAGGGTATTGATAATACTACTTTTTCCCTATCAGATTGTTGGAAAATGGTGGAAAAAGTATCCCACAACCTGGAGGTGAAAATGCAATTATTGAGAAGGTGCTCCATTGTTTCCTCTTGGGCTTCACAGAGCTGGCATCTGGAAGGCCCCAGAACACCCCTCTTCCAAATGTTATCCCAAGTCAAAATTTTCTTATGATGAACCAACCACATGAAGAGTTTAATCTTCATCCAACCTTGATGCCTCCATAGGTTCTGCCAAATCCTATTTGGAATATGGGAATCCATCTCAAGGAGTATGCATTTTGCCTCCTTAAGATTAAAGGTACCCTCATTATTGTTGCCCCATCTAAGTTGGTCATGCCCCCTTGTCACTAAAATCTTCCTTTGTTCCAACATTTTCATAAGTACCTCTGATTTTGCTTTCAAGGGGCTGTCATCCCTTTAATCAATGTTCCTCCAGGTTCTCCATTTTCCTGCAATGTTAGTTTGATCCCAAAAATCTTTTACCTTAGATAACCCTTTGGGGTCTGTCTCTTCCTTGAGGTCCAAAAAGTTCTCTTTTAACAGTATAGGTTCTTGTTGCCATTTATCCTCCCAAAATAAATCTAGATCTCCCTCTTTGATTTCCCAGAAGTTGTTATTTTGTACTAAGACTCTGTTCTCCCAAGACTTATTCTAGATGTGTGAGCCCTTTATACTTCCAAACATCCTTATGTGATCATTATTTTACCAAGTGCTGGCATATTTTTCTTTCCAAATACTAACCCACTGAGCCTTTGGGTCTTTTACCCAATGCCACCATAATGTTGCCACTAAAACCTTGCTAAGAATCTCTGGATCATCCAATCCAAGACCCCCATGGTTTTTAGTTTTACAGATTTTTTCCCAGGCTACCAAGGCCCATTTATTTCCTTCCTCCCTTTTACCCAAAAGAAAGTCTCTTTGGATGGTTTTGAATTGTTGCAAGACTCCCTTTGGTGCTGGAAGTGCTGATAGCATGTAAGCTGGGATTGATTGAAGAACAACCTTTGTACGCACCAACCTACCAGCCAAATTTAAAGATCTAATAGTCCATTTCCTGATTTTATCCTGCACCTTATTAATCACCAGTTCCCAAATGCTATTGTGCAAAGGTTTAGTAGTTAGAGGAACTCCCAAATATATTGAAGGGAGGACATCCCTTTGAAAGCCTAGAATTCTGGAGATATTCCTTTGAATATCAATATTGGTATTAAAGAAAAAAAATCTTAGATTTGGAGAGATTAACTTCCATACCTATAGCCATGGAAAAGTCACTCAGGATTTTTTTTATACGCAAGAGCTTCTTTGACCCTGGGGATTCCATGTAGCATGGTATCATCAACAAATTGTTGATGAGTGATACCAACAAATTGTTGATGAGTTAAGGCCTGTCCATTCTTAGAAATCTGGAGACCCTTAATCTTACCAACTTCTTTTGCATGCTTAATATACTGATCAAGTCCTTCCATCATGAGGATGAAGAGAAAGGGAGAGAGCGGGTCTCCTTGCTTGAGGCCTCTTGAAGGAATACAAGTCTTAGAGGGAGAACCATTAACCAATATTGAAAAGCTAGAAGAAGTTTCCAGGGCCATGACCCATTTAACCCAGTTATGATCAAACCCAAAAGCAATAAGAACTTTCCTGATATAGGTCCAATTCAACTTATCATAATATTTGGCTAGGTCGAATTGCATGATCATTCCATCCTTCCTATTGCTAGTCAATGAGTGCACCACCTCATGTGCTTGAATGATGTTATTGAGAATTTGTCTTCCTTCCACATAACCAGATTGTTCCACAGAAACTAGTGTATGAAGAAGAGGTTTGAGTCTATTGGCCACAACCTTGGATGTTATCTTGTATACCACATTGCACAAAGCTATGGGTCTAAACCTGTCTGGAGATAGAGCATTGTACTGTTTAGGGATCAAGGAGATGAAGGAGGTATTGAGCACCTTCAAAATAGTTCTATTTGTCGTGGAATCTTCCACTACATTCAGAATATCCTGTTTAACAATATTCCATCAAGCTTTAAAGAAATCCACATTGAAACCATCCGGGCCTTGCGCTTTACCATTCTGCATTTCTTTAAGGACTGCACTAACCTCCTCTTCAGTCGCTAGCCTATTGAGGTTTAAATTATCCTCTCTAGACACCAGCCTAGGTATATGTCTTGTTAAGTCCCTCATGGAATGCTCTCTATTTGAAATGGTTTCCTTTGCTATGCCTCGAAAGTGCTCAACTAATGCAGCTTCTATTTCTTCATGGGAATTAAGAAGATTCCCTCCCTCATCCTTGATCGAAGAGATTCTATTATGAGCTCTATTCGCCATGGTGGGTCTATGGAAAATCTAGTGTTTCGCTCCCCTTCTTTTAGCCATTGAACTCTAGATTTTTGTTTCTAAAATATTTCCTCTTGTTTATGTAAATTCTCCCAATCTCAATGATGTTTAGTGACCTGATCACTTCTGACTTTATCAAAGCCATCCATGATAAGGGCTTGGTTGAGTTCCTACATTTTATCTTCAACAGATTTTTTCGCTTCCAAAATATTGCCAAATTCATTCCTGTTCCATTCTTTGAGCCTAAGCTTGATGTGCTTTAGTCTTTTGTGTAGAAGGAACATTCTTGTACCATGAATATGCAAATCTTCTAACCACCAATTTGCAATGTTGCTGATGAAATCTTGGTGGGTGAGCCAAATATTCTCAAATCTAAAAGGTCTATTCTTGGGGGTACCAATGCCTTGAACCTCTAGTTGAACCGACTAGTATTCTGAGCCTCCAAAGGGGAGGACTCTTGCTATCATTTCCTTGTCAATGAGCATAAGATCATATGATATTATGAATCTATCTAACTTTGAGGCTACTTGAGACTCTCATCCTCTTTTATTATTCCAAGTAATGAGACCATTACTCGTATCAATGTCAACTAGCTTCATATTATCTATAAAAGTTTGAAATGCTAAAGAGTCTTTGCTTAGAGTTCTGGTTCCCCCTTTTTCTTCGAAAGTGACTTGATCATGTTGAAGTCCCCCCCCCCCCCCCCCCTCCCCAATGATCCATGGTATTTCCTGCATTGCCTTCTCTGAGATCCACTAGAGAATCTAGAAACTTGAGTTTATCATCCATTCTTTGAGGGCCATAAACATTTGTGACTAGATAGATCTCCCTATTTCCCACAAGCTGAATAACCACTAATAAATAATTCCTAGATGCATTAGCATCTATTATGCCAATCTTTTGGGGGTTCCAAAGAGTGAGTATGCATCCTGTTGTATTCTCTGCTTTGACTTCTAGAAACTCAAATCGATTGAGCCATTTGCTATGTATTTCCTTTATTTTTTGAATGGAACATTTAGTTTCCTGGATGAAGATCATATCCGGAGCTGCTTGTTTCATTCTATTACTAAGTAATCTTTGTTTTCTTTTACTACCTAGACCCCTGATATTCCAAGATGTGAACTTCATTATTAAAGATTTGTGAAGGAGTAGCTGGTTAGGTCTTTCATCTTAAATGAATCTATCATTAGCTTCCCACATTCCATCAATAGCTCATTCTTCTTTTTCCTGCCTCTTTTCTTTCCTGGGTTTCTAGGTGCTAATCTTGGTGTGGTTTTCATAGTTTTCACACCTTCGTTACCGTGCCTTTCATTGTTTCTTTGCCTCTCTAGCCCTTTAGCCTAAGTTTTCCATATGAATGGTTGTACTCTATTGAAATCTTCTTGAGGTAACGAGTCTACCCCTCCCATGGTTCCCTATTTCAAGAACCCTTCTAGATCTAGGTGTTCTCTATCAAGAATCTCCTGTAATTTGTGGTCCTCCACTTTCATCTCACTCTGGGTCATTTCCTGGTCCATCTCTAGTTCTGCATTGCTCATCATAGTCTCTTTCTGTTTATTAATATCCTATGTTTGTTCACGGTCTTATTCTTTCTCCTTCTCCTCTACACTTCCTTCCATTGCCTGATCTACTTCTTTTATCGCTTCTTCTTCTTCGAGTACTCGGAACCTATTCTGACTGGCTTGTTGCCCTTCTATTTGATGTTGCTTTGGTCCCCTTTTGCCCCCTTTTCCTCTATGTACCACTTTTTGAAAGATTTTAGTATCTTTCATTGTGTTAGCTTTGCTCTTGTTCTCTATTTTACTAAGAGGGTAGTCTCTGAATAGGTGCCCATGCTCATGGCATATGCGGCATTTGAATGGAATATGTTCATAATCTACTGTTTGCACCCATTCTTCATCAAAACCTTCCAAGATTACCTCATCTGGTAGAGCTCTCGAGAGATCCATCACCACACATATTCTTGCAAAGGAAATGTATTTTCCACTTCTGGTGGCCTTAGAAGCTTTGACAAAATGCCCTAATTTATTTCTTATAGCAGATAACGATTTCGTTTGCCAGTAACCAAGAGGTAGAGAGTAGAGTCTTACCCAGACCGGGACCAAAGTAAAAGTCTCACACTCCGGGACAAAATTCATAATCCATGGCTGCATATAGAGGCCTGATGCTGCATAGAAGTAGGGTCCTCCTTCAAACACTATATCTTTATCTTCAATATTTGTAAAGACCATAGTGAAAAAACCCTTTGACCCAAGATGTAGGTCTATGCTTCCTTTTGGTTTCTAGTGATATTTAATCCATGTCTGTAAAGCTTTTTCAGTGGGCCATAATCCCATGAATTTACAAATGATTGCATATGTCCGCATGTGGTCCTTGTGTGCCTACAGAGCAGGATCATTTAAAACTACTCTGAGTGTGATCTCAACTTTGGGTTTACATGGTCCCTTTTGTGCTTTGTCTTTTGTTCCCCGTTCCTTGTCTTCTTCCTCATTTTCTTTTGTGCTATTATTTTCCCTTGATTTGGTACAATCGTGCTCCTCTTCAATGTTCCTTTTCCCTTCTGCTGAAGGACCTCTATCATTTTCTATTGGTTTCTTACCTCTGCTGGCCACCGCCTACTTGTAGGAGGGAGTGGAGCTCCCTCCTTTGCGCCTTTCCATGGAGATCAACACCTGCCGAAGCCTAGAAACCTTAGCTGTTTGCCCGCCTTCAATATTTCCAAAAACCGTCAACCCCTAAATCTCTCTATGGAAGATAATTACATCAATAAAAAAATAATTTCACATTAAACATTTAATTTAATAAGTGGTAAATATTCTAGCCTATCCTAATTAAATAAGCTTAATTATATAACCCTCATAATATTCAATCTAATAAAATTTAAAGATTAACTTATATTGTATCTTTAAACTGACTTCTTAATTAATTACATAGTAAATATTAAAATAATATAGGAGATATATAATTAATAGATAAACAATGTTTAAGAATTTTTACATAAAAAATAAAATAAATAAAGTTAATAATAATAATAATAATTAAAAAAAAAACTCATAAGTAAACCATAATAATTACTTTAAGGATTAAAAATTAAAATAAAAAATTATTGCTATCAGCCGACTCCAAATCATTCTCCCACTTTGCTCACTATATATATCTTTATTATCCTGCCCTAAGCCCCACCAATCTTCTCAAGATTTTGGGTGTACCCCTGATGATGGACTCACATAGAAGTTTGAAACGTTGGGTTTAAACAAAAAACTCTGAATAGGTTATTCCATATACTTCTTAAATTTCAACTCACCTGTATGGGCTCTCTTTTTAAAATAATGATTTATTTAAGTATTCCTAGGGGATTTAGTCAAACTTGACAATGAATAATGACTAATTAGTGATTAATTAATTATTCCTAGAGAAAAATAAGATAATTAATGATTTATCTATTTATTTCTCATAACTCGGTCAAATGTGACAAGGAATATTAATTAAGGGATGGCTTAATTAATTATTCCTAGAAGATAATTAAATAAATAATGATTTATTTAATTATTCTTCATGGTTTTAACTATAAATGACTTAACGAATGTGGTTTGTTGAGTAATTTTTCATAGTGAAAGCAATTTACTATGATAAAATCGGTGCTACATGGCGTACTTCGATCCATCTAGTAAATTATGGCTAGATGATCAATTTTTTATGATAAAATATTGCCCCCCAACATACGAGTTTTAGGATCAAAAAGTATGACCAAAGTACATTGTAAGGACATAATCACTAGACAACAAAGTGGAGTCATAGATAGAGAGAGAGAGAGACCAATGGAGTTGAAGTGAAAGAGGATGGTGACAGAGGGGGCAATACCAATGCAAGTTTCCTTTTATGTTGTGGTGCCAAATCTAAGTGAGGCGGGGGAGGCATACCTATACTTGCTGAGATAAATTAGTTCAAAAATATTGATGCGCCCAGAAACATGAAACTGATTAATAAAATACATGTTGAATAGTACATGACACGCTGGCATAAATGAGCCAGAAAATAATACATAGTGTCGCATATACATAATGCACTTGGAAAAAACATGAGCTAGGAATGAATACAATAACATCTAAGTACATGAGATATAATGGCCCTTCCCTCAAAAAATGGGTGGGAGGGAGGGTAGAACAACCAAAGAAGCCTTGTTCAATAGTAAAGGCCTCTGCAAAATGAATGGATCATCTGAAGAAGACATGTGAAGGAGACATGCATGTCATGACTGCTGCAAGTGGTAGGAATCGAACCCATCAAATCTACGGAATTGCATCTGAAACTGTAGCATAATGGGAAGCCATTCGGGCATGTGGGGGGGATACTTGAAGGGCCACCCCCTCATGAGGTCTGAAAAATCTCATACACACCCAAAAATCACTAGTACAATCTGTTTCATCACTGGACCATCAAGTGTATGAATCATGAACATGAAACAGTCAATTTAAAGGGAAATGATGATTCCCTTTGCTTGATCTGAGGCACCAAACAAGATGGAAGCTGGAACCAAGATACACCACCCTTTAGGCCGTTCTTTTGGAATAGATGTGTTGATGTCAACAAAATAGGGCCCCCCATAGGTGAGGCAATGAGGATCCTCAACTAAGACACGAGGTAAAATAGTAATGTGATTAATGAACTAACACCTGGGAAAATGGGGAAGATGGGACTCAGTGACAAACAAACGACTTTCCTTGTCAGAGCATAAAGTGCATGGTTGAGTTGGTAGCGACTGACATAACTCCAGAGGGGATGGTGGATAATATGACTGAAGGCCAAAATAGGAAACATGAGATGAATGGTATGAAAAGTTGGATGGAATATTGTGACATGATACAATGGGTTGTGAAACAGATTTCATGGATGTAAGGGTGACTCATCGCGAATGCTTTGAACAAGGGTGACTTGATGACGCTGTCACAAAGAATAGGCCTGGTGGGGACTATGAAAGCATGAGAAAATTATGGTTGCTCATGACGAAAATTGACACGTGAGATGACAAGCGGCATGGGAAGGTGGTCCCAAAGTACAAGCGACTCATATGAATAAATTTGATTTTAATAGGCGGCAAAGTGACCCTTCTTGGAAAAATGGTTTCCTGATGAAGTGTTAAATCATAAAAACTTAAGAAGACCCATTATATTAATCTAGGAGAGATTTCCAATGGTGTTGATGGTTCGTCAAACCAAGCTACAGTTTAGTCACAATGGGCGATGAAAAATTTATGGGTTTTTCCATAAAAGGATGTTTTCCCTCCAATTTGAATTCTTTTGCTAAGTGAGCTGTGGTGAATTTTGGAGAGGAGGAAAAGGCCCTAAATCTTGTGGAGATCGTAGCGGACAAACCGACTGCTAGAATCAGGATCAACAACTTTCAGGTAGGTGGCCTTACTCATCTCAAGATGGCCTTAATGATTCTTGGAACGATGGTTCCTGGTGAAGAATTAAGGGAAGAGGAAAACGAGAATGAACTACTAGCAGAGGTCTAGAATCATCCTCAACCTCTAAGTAAAACATGGGGACTATGTGGTAAAGGTAGTATGACATAGAGTAGAGTATTTGAAGATATGCCATCAAACGTGTACGATATGTGATGTTAATATGGCTCGACAGAGAGGCTGGTAGGAATGGGAGGATAATCGACCATACCTAGATTTGGTGGGATCTAGGTCAAGACTTATGTTAATCAATTGGAATATGGCCAGGGGAAGACTATCATTCCTCCAAGCATGGGATACTACCCACAAGCATATGTGATGGAGGGGACTGATATGGTATACAAAGGTGGGAATGATGCCCCCTAGCAGGAGGAGTTAACAAATATGTGACGAAGTATGCATGATGGTGCATATCATCCGAAGGGTAATTAGGGGTAGTCATGGCTTCCATGGTGTCCTCATCAGAATGGAAGATGGGAAGACGGGAGGAAGATTAACTGCATGATGCGGTGGTAGTACTTGGTGCGTCATCCTAAGAAAGAAACTTCACATACGCATCATCTGGAATGGTAGATGACAAGCTAATAGATGGAAAATCAATTGATCTTGAGACCTGAGTTTCCAACGAAGGAGGTTTGACAGAAGTGCGTGCAGAAACCTCAGAAATGTTTTCCTATGAAGAAATTAAGGATGACGACAGGTAAAGGATATGGACCATGGAGTCCATCATCTCGACATCGAGGGGGGGGATCACAATGGTGGGACCAAATTCCCCCTATTCTGGTGCACTAGTGGTACCATAATCCACAGGTAGAGGAGTGGGTGATCTATTATGAGTGGCCTCAGACTCACAAAGTGATTCAAGGAAATCATCACGAAATTCGTCGAGACGAGAGCAACAATGGGAATTGTGGCCACAATAATCACACAAGGCATAAGGGTGATTTGTGCACAACGTTTTGAGTTTCTTTGCTGGTCCCAGTAAGGTAACTTGGACCTCAAGGATGTTTGACTTGGGGAACGTTTCATGAACCAAATATTTGAGATGAGGAAGGTCAGGATAGTAATTGGTGGCATGCCCAACAATCTCACACAAAGTGCATGGAGGTGTGTACTTTGGAGATTTAAGAGTTGAAGGTTCTTGGGGAGCCATGTCCTTAGGTTCTCTCATCTTGGCTTTGCCCCCATGTTCGGAGGCTTTCACAACAAGAGTGGGTTCCTGTTGAGCTTGTGGTGGAACTGAAGCAATGACATGGGTTGTAGGGACCAATTGAACTGGGGTGAAAGCATGATATTGTCTGAGCTGACCAGGTGGAGTGTTCACAGGGGGATCAATGTACCAGACTGGGATCCCAAAAGTTATATTAGGGAGACTCAATGAAGCCATGACAAGGAGACAAAATATTCTAGGAGGAGGAAAAAAAAAGGTATATGTGTTGCAGGGTAATGTCCCGACGGAACCGCTCCTGGATGCTTAAGACTTGGAGGAATAGTTCCCAATGGGAACAAAGGAGAGGCACCCACAAATGGAGGAGGTCCTAGGGGGGTGGATCTGGATGGCTGGGCTAAGATGGTAACAACAAGGTGTTGAGGAGCTAGTCGTTGACCAGAGATACCAAACTAATTTTGAGCAACCTGTGACGCTTGTAACTTGCAAACACTCAAAGAGTTATTCTCATAGATGGGAGGGGGAGGACTAGGGAAAGCACCCAACAAAGTAGAATCTTTGTAGACTCTGGGTGAAACAATGGTGAGAGGGTTTGGCATACTGCTTGTCGGACATCGATGAGATAATGGACTTAGGGGAGGTTAAGGATAACAACTCATACTATGTCAATTGATCGATAGTGACGATCTTCCCTTCATTGGGTAAGAACATCTTATGGAAAACTACAGACATGAGGACTGACATGGCATATGTGTAACTACGAACCAATATAATGTTGTAATCTAGAAGGGCATGAATAGCCTTAATGTCTACATGAACAGTCTTGCCAACTGTTATCCCCCTATACCAATAGGTGTCATATACCATGATTGACTTGGTTTAGATTTGAAACATGTTCATACCTTTACTTGTTGCAAAGGTTTTCCATATTTGTGAAAAACCAAAAAAAAATAAAAAATGTAAAGAGGGTATACCCTAGGAAAAGAATAAAAGGGTAAAAAGAATAAAGAAACGGTCAAAAAAGGAAAGAAAATGAACCCCAACAAAAAGAAAAGACCATGAAAGTGTGCAAGTCTAAATGCCACTACTTTTTTACTTTTGTATAATAAAAAATTGTGTGCAGCTTGTCACCTATACCACAATTCATGAATAGTCAAATAGTTTAAGCTTAGCTAGTTCATATTTTCAATTTCATGTTTTAGAAGTAGAGAATAAAGATCTGACTAAACAGTATAATCTTGGTAGATAAGTAGATAGGTAGAGTAAATAAAAGGAGCTCAATAGTGTATCTGAGCCCTTAGATGTAATAAGGTTATATTTAGATAGGTATCACTATGTAAAATAAAAGAAAGTTTGAAAAGGGTTTGCCAGTTCAAATGCATCCTAATAAAGAAGTAAAAATGCTAGGCTAAGTAGGTAGGGTAAGTAGATGATGGTTGTAGAATAAATGTGTGGTGAATGGTTAAGTTAAAAGCTTAAATATTTTTTCTTTCATCACTTGGACAAAGCATGAATAACAATGAAGACAACATATCAAGAAACAAAGTCAAATAAATTAACTCCCCCATTCATTTTCCCTAAAAAATTTACTAATTTCCCCTAAATGTTAAAGGTATCTACAAACAAGTTAGAGGGGCTTAGAGCATTTCTCCGACTTTTGGAGAGACCAGACCCTCAGCCCAATGATTTGAAATACCTAAAGCACTTAAATCCCCTTCATAAAGTCACTCATTTCCCTTATAAAGCTTTTCCTAAGTAGAATCCTATTTTACTTAGGAAAATTAAAAACATTCTATCTACATGAAACCCTCATATATCATTAGCCTAAGGTATAAGTGTTGTATGATGAAATACATTTTCAGAGACATTTAACTTAGCGCACTTCATATTTCAAAGTCATATTTTTTTTCCTAAATAAGGCTAATCTATTGATATAATACAAAAAGTTACATAGTAGTCGGGATGTTAAGGGTCCTGGCCTTAATTAGCACGCAACCATGAAAATTGTCTGAGACTGGCCCTACAAAGGGGAAACCAGTCCATTAAACATCCAAATTTAACCCACAAGTTTCTTGAATAGACCAGCCTATCAGCTAACAAGAAAACCACCCTGAAAACTAGCAAAACCACTGAGAAAAACCATAGATTGTCCTGACTGGACCACCTAGCCAGCAGATTACCCTAAGGACACATAAGCAAGACAGAAAAAAACCAAAACTAAGTGAATTGCCACTTGTCAGGAGTGACACGTGGCGCTAGGTCATATGGAGCGGGTTCCTCCATGATAGGACACACCTAGTCATCCGGGTTGTCCACCTTGCGATGTCCCGCAGCCTGACGTCCTCCCTCCTTGCTGCCATCTACATCTTGCGGGCGCGACGTGTTCTCCAGATGGCTTTCCACTGCCCGCGTGTCACTAGGAACACCTGAAGCATCATGCAAGCTGCCAGCAATGGCTTTTCCATGTCTTCTATGCTGATCTCTATTACCATCTAGCTCGTCATTGTTGTTTCTGTGCCAGCTTGGGCCTGCTCTGTTTGTCTCCTCCAGGGAAGTAGTCATGGGTATTTGCTGCTCAGGCTCTTCAAAAATGTAGATGGAGATAGTGGTGACTATAACCGGGCAATTCATAGAGCTACAGAACCAGAACTACGTCATGTAGGGGGCATCATGCAGAGGCAGAGGGGAGGTAGCAGTGCGCACAACCGCCTCGTCGCGTCTAGAGCAATGGAGGCAGGCTTTGCCTCTACCACTTCTGGTGTTCAAATAATGACCAGCAACACTGTACTGGCAGAGATTTTCAGCTGAAGAGGCAGGGGAAGCCGAATTGTGGCTGTGTAAAGCATGGGAACAAGAGCTACCACCGCAAGCCATCACGATAGCTGCGCATGCTGTGGAAAACCATGGTGGAGGTAGGTGCAGTTGTAGAGTTAGGGGGGGTGGAAGAAGAGTTGACAGAGGAATGCTGAGCAAAAGTTATAGAGTGCTGAGGGGCAGGAGCCAAATTGCAAAGGTTAGTATGGGAATGGTGGAAGCCATTACCCAAGTCTAGATAGCAAACAAACTAGCATATGCATCCCGTGCTGGTTCGCTAAATTGACTCTCCCACCTATAGAGGGTAGGCACAGTGAAACAGGGGAAGAATGATCGGGTGATTCACTGGTTCCATAGTTATGCAGGTGATGGTTTTGCCTCGGCAAGAGCAGGCATTAAATGCCTCCTGCGAGGTGTCGTGAGGATTATTCAAGTTGGTCTTGGAATGGTTGCAGGGGCCAAGTGGTCATCTCACCCACAATCGCCCCGTCTCATCGCCTTAAATTCCTTAATTGCCACCTGCATCTGGGGATTTCAAAGTCATATTAACTTTTAACTTGTATTATTATTTAATTCCCGAAAAGAATTACCCCCTACCTGTATTATTGTTAATAAATCTCAACAAACTATATATCCCGCCCTCGGTTATGAAATAACCTTAATAACACTGATAAACGGGATTATTTAGTCAATCTGTGATTAATTAAGAACCCGAACCCCTGCCATATTAATAAAAGAATTAATTAATCCTCACGATTAATTAATAACTTCAACCAATCACATCGCCCTCGATGTAATTAAAAACTTTTAATTGTCATCAGGCCCCCACCATTAAACACCAGTCACTTCCCAATCCCTGATCACCATTCAATCTAGATCTCCCAGATCCAACGGCTATCGCACATATTTCTCGGGCCTTTTGGTCGAATGATAACGCGTGATATGAACGGTTTCCCAAATAGTGCTGATGTTACGTGTCGAATGACTAGCGGAATCGCGCTGCTCTCCCTTAATACCACTCGCCTCCCAAAAGCGGTGCGATTGAGTCTGCTTACTGCCCCCACTTCCCACTCTCCACATATGACAAATTATCCACTATTCATTCAAAGCTTACCTGCCAATATCAACCGTTTACCCATTTAAACACAAAAACCCCAGTTTTGCTCGTTTTCACTTGATTATGCAGTAAAGCCCTATGTAATCCATCTGCGCCACCTAAAGCCTCTGTTAACTGATTTGAGCATGGTTTACCTCTTCAAAAGTATTCTAAACTCACTCCATAGACCTTTCAAGCTCAAATGAAACCTTTTCGACCCCCCCTACAAGCCAGTGCTTTCTTAACAATTTGTTTTGTTGTACAGGTCATCAGAAGACCACAGCCTTGGATAAACAGTCTTAATACTAGTCATAAGACCTGTTTACTCCAAGATTATTATCAAATCTATTCAAACAGAGATGGAAGATAAAACATACAGTAAAAAGACAAGCAAAGGAAACAGGAAATTAAACGATTTACTCTTGAAACAGACAGTAAAAACCTAAACTACACATTGAAAATAAAAGGACACATTAGAGAATAGTCAAAGTGTATCAGGATTAAAGGGTATCAGATTGAAGACCAAATCAAGTAAATCAGCTAGCATGAAGATAAATTGTAGGGAAGATAGTTACAAAACAGAGTATACAAATTCATGTCAAAGTGAAGACAGATGAAAAAACAGAGCGGTAAAAGTAAAAAGTAAACAGTAAATAGTAAAAGTAAACATGAAGACATTAATGGTTAAACAAATATGAAAACACTTTCACCAGCTACAATGAAGTTTATCCAAAGTAAAAGTGAAAAACAGTTGAAAGGAATTTAAGGTTAAAAGATGAAATCAAAGTAGAAATGGTACATTCTTCAGAAATTTCCTGTTTAATTCATAGTTTTGCATAAACTATTGTGGCCAATACAAGAAGTGTTTTGAGGAACTGGAGGATTTTTTTGTTCCTAATAGGCTAATCTACAAAAACCTATCTCATGTTTTACACAAGTATTACCAAGAGGGAGATAAGTGCATGTCTTCACAACCTATTTTTCAGTTTGTACAAAGTCCTGTTTTTGACATATTGTTGTAGAGAATATTGTGAACAACTAGAGCTGAATTTGGGGAAATGAAGAGAGGTTTATCTCAAACACATTCCTAAATACAAAAACCTCTTTCATGTTTTACATATCTATCATGGATTGAGATATACAAGTGTATGATTGGACCCTAATTTTGCATAATTTTTGCGGCAAAATTACAAAGGAAGGATGCAGTTAGTGACTGGGATGCCTCATCATCAACTAAGAGTTGCTATCAAATTCGTCTTTCTCTTTTTTTTCACCATAAATCCATAGGAATAGTGCCAAATAGATTCACTAGTTTTAAGTTCTATTAATGTAAACAGTTGGAGATATTTGTGAAACTAACCTTGATAATTTTTCAAGATATTTCAGTTTACAATTAGTATAAATACTTCTTCATTTGAAGTATTTTGGGTGGATTCTTAGACATTTCTGTAAACTCTTTATTTTGGAATAGAAGTGCTATTGAACAACTATTGTATGGTTGGCTAGACAAAGTAATAAAGCAAAGGACTTTTACAAGATACCTGTGTCAAACGAGAAACAAATAAGTATTCTATATCTTATGTTTTTACAGTTTTTCTTATTTAAATATTCATATGTGTTTCATATCTGAATGATAAATGAAAAAGTATATTTCAGAAAGAGCTTTACTTCATTCTGTCTTTAAAATCATTTATATTCTTAATATTTTCTTCCAAGCTATCATAGATAGGGAATTCTTAGTTGCTCCCTGCTTTTTAGTTTATGACTGTGACCATTTAACAAAAAATTCTTAATTGCTTTCTGTTAATGAGCACCCACTTTCCCTCATCTTGAACTTTGTTGAAGGATTCTTAATTTCCCTTCCTCCCTTTCAAGACCATTTCACCCTTTCAAGTTATCATTTGTATCTTGTTTAGCTATCTTTCCCTGTGAAGCCCTCCTTTGTTGAATCAATCTGATCCAATTAAGCCATCTTCAGTTAACTCCATAGCCCAATGGCCTAAAATACCTTGTTCTATCCATCTGCTCCTCAATTCCACCACCAAACAAAATCAAAACCCCCCAAACTTTCATAATTAGCCTAATATACCATAAACAAAGCTAAATCATAAAGAGAGAGCCCTCTCTGAGTACAGATTGGCTAGATTCTATACTTAAAAGTTGGTTTGTGGTTACCTCAGACCCATTTCCTTCTTCTGACAACTTCAAGGAAAATCTGAGTGATAACATAGTGGTGACCATACTAGGGAGAACTAACATTTTCTTCAGAATTGTTTTACATGTTTAGATCTGATCTATGATGGTGGACAGTGATCAGACACACAAAGGTTAAAATCATCCACCTGGCGACTCCAAACCAATTGTACAATAAAGACTCCACTGGAGGAATGAACCTAAAAGAACTATGTGAAAAGATCAGGCTTTTAACTTGGATTGTTATCTGAGACATTATGTTCTTTCTCATCAAGAAAATATTTCAATATATATAGTATTTTAGAGAAGATCGTAGATTAATTTTTAATTATTTTCTTTTGGAAATTGAAAATATAAAATATCCTTGCACATTTGAGCATCATTCTTCTAACTCTTTTTATGATCATTTTCTAATCAAGAAGCCCCAAACAATCAAGACTCCATTGTTCAAAGATCTAGAGCTTCAAATTTCAGAGAAATTCCACAACCAAATAATCCATATTCCAAAGCATTAATAATGAGACAGGATGATCGGGTTTGTGGAAAATCTTTCATTTGATGAAATTTTAAATGAATTCAAGGATGAGTTATCAAAATTTCAGCTTGATGAATATTTTTTAAGAGTTGTGTTTATAATTGTCAAAATAAGAAAATACTCTCATGAAACTAAAATGTGTACTCTTAATTTAGTTGTTGAAAAATATGAAAATGAAATTAAACTTTTGCATTCTCAAATTCAATCATATAATTTCCGAGATCCTAAAGAATTCTTACAAAATCTTCCTTCTCCAAACGAAAAGGAAATTGTAATGCCTTTTGATTTACAAATTGAGGATGATTATGATTTCAAGAGCAAGACTGAAGTAGTTTCAGGGTTTAGTATTGAGGATACAGTTGATCAATTAGACATTTAAGGCCTAGAGGAAACTATCATACTTTATGCTTTTGTTGATCCTATAGCAGATTATATGGAGGTTCTTCTCAACCCAAATTCTTTAACATGTTTTCTCTATGAGGACCAAATACATCAGTAGTAGACTTTATATATCACAATTTTGATTATGTGGGTACATGATCAAACTATGCTTCTGATTTTACCGACAATCAGTCAAGCAATTTATTTGTTTTTGTAGTTGCTTGATTGGCTTCATTGGCATTTTTGTATTATTTAAATCAGCCTGATTCTCAAACAATATAGAGTAGGTAGGATTTAATTAGATTATGAAATGAATCCTAAAATATTTGAATCCAATCAAAAGGCCCTAAGATCTTGATGATTTACTAATTTGGTTTGAAGGTTGCAGCACCTTTTAGTTTTAGGTAAGATCTCAAGTTGTGCAGGAAAAGGTTAAAAATATTTTTAATAAAAAGACCAAGGTTGAAGATTCCTACCTAAGTTACAAGGTGCTCAAGTGGGATTCAAGAAGGGAGAATAAAGGTTTGGTGTTGATTGGATGGTAATTTTGAAGTTCAAGCCCAAAGAAAAGGCCCTAAGTTCCAGAAGCTTTATTGTTATACATACAAATAAAGCAGCACAAAAAAGAAGATTTGCAGAGCATAATCAAAGTATTTCAAAGGCCACTGATCTACTGTTCTTGACTTTCCACCAGGGAAAGCCATCCCCAAGTGGAGCCACTGTTATGCCCCTATACCAATAGGTGTCATATATCATGATTGACTTGGTTTAGCTTTGAAATGTGTTCATACCTTTACTTGTTGCAAAGCCTTTCCATATTTGTGAAAAGCCAAAAAAAATTAAAAAATATAAAGAAAGTATACCCTAGGAAAAGAATAAAAGGGTAAAAAGAATAAAGAAAAGGTCAAAAAAGGAAAGAAAATGAACCCCAACAAAAAGAAAAGACCATGAAAGTGTGCAAGTCTAAATGCCACTACTTTTTTACTTTTGTATAATAAAAAATTGTGTGTAGCCTGTCACCTATGCCATAATTCATGAATAGTCAAATAGTTTAAGCTTGACTAGTTCATATTTTCAATTTAATGTTTTAGAAGTAGAGAATAAAGATCTGACCAAACAGTGTAATCTTGGCAGATAAGTAGATAGGTAGAGTAAATAAAAGGAGCTCAACAGTGTAATCTGAGCCCTTGGATGTAATAAGGTTAGATTTAGATGGGTATCACTATGTAAAAGAAAAGAAAGTTTGAAAAGGGTTTGCTAGTTCAAGTGCACCCTAACAAAGAAGTAAAAATGCTAGGCTATGTAGGTAGGGTAAGTAGATGATGGTTGCAGAATAAATGTGTGGTGAATGGTTAAGTTAAAAGCTTAATATTTTTTATTTCATCACTTGGACAAAGCATGAATAACAATGAAGACAACATATCAAGAAACAAAGTCAAATGAATTAACTCCCCCATTAATTTTCCCTAAAAGTTTTACTAATTTCCCCTAAGTGTTAAAGGTATTTACAAACAAGTTAGAGGGGCTCAGAGAATTTCTCTGACTTTTGGAGGGACCGGACCCTCGGCCCAATAATTTGAAATAGCTAAAGCACTTAAATCCCCTTCATCAATATTCACCCCTTCATAAAGTCACTCATTCCCTTTATAAAGCGTTTCCTAAGTAAAATCCTATTTTACTTAGGAAAATTAAAAACATTTTATCTACATGAAACCCTCATATATCATTAGCCTAAGGTATAAGTGTTGTATGATGAAATACATTTTCAGAGACATTTCAATTAGTGCACTTCATATTTCAAAGTCATATTAAATTTTATCTTGTATTATTATTTAATTCCCAAAAGGAATTACCCCTTACCCGTATTATTGTTAATAAATCCGAACAAACTATATATCCCGCCCCCCGGTTACGAAATAACCTTAATAACACTCATAAATGGGATTAATTAGTCAATCCGTGATTAATTAAGAACCCCGACCCCCGCCATACTAATAAAAGAATTAATTAATCCTCAAGATTAATTAATAACTTCAACCAATCACATCGTCCTCGATGTAATTAAAAGCTTTTAATTACCGTCGGGCCCCCACCATTAAACGCCAGTCACTTCCCAATCCCCGATCACCATTTGATCTATTTCTCCCAGATCCAATGGCTATCGCACATATCATGTGGGCCTTTTGGTTGAACGATAATGCGCGATATGAGCGGTTTCCAAAATAGTGTTGATGCTATGTGTCAAATGACTAATGGAATCGCACGACCGTCCCTTAATACCACTCGCCTCCCAAAAGCGGTGTGATAGAGTCCACTTACCACCCCCACTTCCCACTCTCTGCATATGACAAATTTTCCACTGTTCATTCAAAGATTACCCACCAATATCAATCATTTACTCGTTTAAAACACAAAAACCCCGGTTTTGCTTGTTTTCACCTGATTATGCAGTAAAACCCCATGTAACCCATCTACACCACCTGAAGCCTCTATTAACTGATTCGAGCATGGTTTGCCTCCCGAAAAGCATTCTAGACTCACTCCACAAACCTTTCAAGCTCAAATTAAACTTTTTCGACCTCCCATACAAGCCAATTCTTTCTTAACAATTTGTTTTGTTGTACAGGTGATCAAAAGACCACAGCCTTGGATAAACAGTCTTAATACTAGTCATAGGACCTGTTTACTCCAATATTGTTATCAAATCTATTCAAACAGAGATGGAGGATAAAAAATACAGTAAAAAGACAAGCAAAGGAAATAGGAAATTAAACGATTTACTGTTGAAACAGACAGTAAAAACCTAAACTACACATTGAAGGTAAAAGGACACAATAAAGAACATTCAAAGTGTATCAGGATTAAAGAGTATTAGATTGAATACCAAGTCAAGTAAATCATCTAGCATGAAGATAAATAGTAGGGAAGATAGTTACAAAATAGAGTATACAAATTCATGTCAAAGTGAAGACAGATGAAAAAATAGAGCTGTAAAAGTAAAAAGTAAACAGTAAACAGTAAAAGCAAACATGAGACATTAAAGGTTAAACAAAGATAAAAACATTTTCACCGGCTACAATGAAGTTTATCCAAACTAAAATTGAAAAACAGTTGAAAGGAATTTAAGGTTAAAAGATGAAATTAGAGCAGAAATGGTACATTCTTCAGAAATTTCTTGTTTAAGTCATAGTTTTATAGAAACTATTGTGGCCAATCCAAGAAGTATTTCAAGAAACTAGATGAGGTTATTGTTCATAACTGGGTAATCTACAAAAACCTATCTCACTTGTTACACATGTATTACCAAGAGGGAGATAAGTGCATGTCTTCACAACCTATTTTTTAGTTTGTGCAAAGTCCTGTTTTTGACATATTTGTGCAGAGAATATTGTGATAGTTAGAGCTGAATTTGGGGAAACGGAGAGAGGCTTATCTCGAAAACATTCCTATCTACAAAAACCACTTTCACTTTTTACATATCTACTACTGATTGAGATATACAAGCGTATCATTGGACCCTAAGTTTGCAGAATTTCTGGGGCATAATGAACTAAGAGTTGCTATCAAATTCCACTTTCTCTTCTTTGTCACCATAAGTCCATAGAAATAGTGCCAAATAGATTCATTAGTTTTGAATGTCCTTTATTTAAGTTCTATTAATGTAAACAGTTGGAGATATTTTTGAAACTAATCTTGATATTTTTTCAAGATATTTCGATTTAGAATTAGTATAAATGCTTCTTCATTTGAAGTATTTTGGGTGGATTCTTAGACATTTTTGTAGACTCTTTATTTTGGAATAGAAGTGCTATTGAACAACTATTGTATGGCTAGCTGGACAAAGTAATAAAGCAAAGCACTTTTACAGGATACCTATGTCAAACGAGAAACAAATAAGTATTCTATATCTTATGTTTTTACAGTTTTTCTTATTTAAATATTCATATGTGTTTCATATCTGAATGATAAACGAAAAAATATATTTCAGAAAGATCTTTACTGCATTCTGTCTTTAAAATTGTTTATATTCTTAATGTTTTCTTCGAAGCTATCATAGGTAGGGAATTCTTCATTGCTCCCTGCTTTTTAGTTTATGACTGTGACCATTTAACAAAAAATTCTTAATTGCTTTTTGTGAATGAGCACCCACTTTCCCTCATCTTGAACTTTGTTGAAGGATTATTAATTGCCCTTCCTCCCTTTCAAGACCATTTCACCCTTTCAAGTTATCATTTGTATCTTGTTTAGCTATCTTGCCCTATGAAGCCCTTCTTTGTTGAATCAATCTGATCTAGTTAAGCCATCTTCAGTTGACTCCATAGCCTAATGGCTTGAAATACCTTGTTCTATCCATCTGCTCCTCAATTCCAACACCAAAAAAAATCAAAACCCCCCAAGCTTTCATAACTAGCCTAATATCCCATAAACAAAGCTAAATCATAAAGAGAGAGCCCTCTTTGAGTACAGATTGGCTAGATTTTGTACTTAAAAGTTGGTTTGTGGTTACCTCGGACCCCTTTCCTTCCTCTAACAACTTCAAGTAAAATCTGAGTGATAACACCAACAAGAGTCACTGGACAATTTTGATACATGGCGAGAGGCTGGGAGGAGTGATCGTGCCAAGCACGCAAAGTGATGGTGGATGGGGACAGTTTAGGTGACTTGAGTTGCTTCCAAACGGAAACAAACATCACCTAGGTAGATGCACCTTTGTCAATAATACATGGGGAGATGATGGCATTACGAATTCAAACTGGTATTTGGAAAGAAACAGATGGAGGTAATGGAGAATGCTCTAATGTATCAACAAGAAAGACAATCAAATGATCGTCTGAAGGATCTAATGCACCCAAAGAAGTTAGTAGAGCTTTCCCTTGAGATGGGCACAATTGGATCACCTCCAACATCAACATGGCAGAAGGTGATTGCGCCAAGTTGTCTACTATACTGTATGTATGGGAAGCTCGGTTAGAAACTGTGTTATGGTGTAATGGTCCCTTTGGGATCTTATGAATTGACTCAACTTTAATTTGAGGGATCTGTAGCAGACCATTTGGTGTCATAAGAGGCTTAGTAGATGCTTTGGTTTTGGGCTTAGTGGCAGACGAAGTTGATGGCTTGTCATATTGATGTGACTCAGTTTGTAAGTTGATATTAGAGGTATTGACCTCATCAGAATTCATCATGAGGATCTGGTAGTCACCAGGACCAGAAGGTTGGGGAGGGTGGGCTACTTGACCTTGCTAAGGTTAAACAACAACAAATCCTTACTAAGAGAAATGATTTTTGAGCACGGCCAGTTGAGATGGCATAGGATTTTAAGGCGGTTGTTGCATGGGAATTTGACCTCTAGAAGTTGCCTGGGCTTCCCACATTTGGTGCATTTGGGGTAAGAGGAGATACTCATGAGTATAATGGCCATGTACACCACAACATGCACAAGGCTTGTTCATATGAATAGTCTTGCTCTGCATGGGTTGGTCACCTTGCTGTTGGTTGTTGGTGCTAGGTTGGTTCCCCTGGGGTTCATTAGTTTGATTACCTTGGTTACCCTGTTTACCCTTGTTAACTTCCCCCTTATCCTTTTTCCTTGAATTTTGGGGATTGGTCACACTTTGCTATGCAAACACTTGACCTTGAGGGGGCGGTGGATGTTGGGGCTGAGAATGCATGGGAGGCTACATCAGTAATGCCTGAGGGGATGGAGTGCTTGGAAGTGCATAGGTATAAGATGGTGAAGGGGAAACAATATGGTAGACAGGTTGAGAACTAGTTGGCTCTGACATCTTCTGATGTGGTTGGGTGAATGCATAAGAGGTGCTTTGTCATGAATACATGTTGTTGGCAGGAGGGGCATAAGTATAGGAAGAAATGGTGCCCCCCTTCGGATAACCATAACTCTGCTGAGTATATGGTGAAGGATGTGAAATAACTCCAATGATATAGTCGACAGGGTGAGATTCCCTCAGTGCATTGGTACCACCAGGATGGGGGAGGTATGGTATAACGATATAGACATAACCAGATTGAGCATAAATCAAGTCATATCTGAGAGTAGTCTAGAGAGCATCTTCCTCTATTTGAGGAAAGTGAGACACGACATCTTTGGCAATAGTTGCTAAAAGAGTCATAAGAAACCAATCGAGGTAGACACAATATTCGAAGGGTGGAGCATGACACATGCTTCTCATTGTATGCCATTCTTGAACATGATCGGAAAGAGAGGTGGTAGAGGATTGACAGAATGTGGTCAAGAGATCTGTACCAGTGTCGTATCAGAGAGGTAGCTAAAAATATGAAAGACATTTTAGCAAGCGTCACAAAAGTAAAATGAGAAGCAGCAGGATGCTCAACATACCACTTCGTAGCATCTCCAATGAGCATGCATTGGAACAACCGAAGAAGAATGGAATCCTCGGTGATGGAATTGGATGAACACCACATATGGAAGGAGTAGATGTGATTGGTGGGGTTTTCTCCAAAACTAACTTGGGAATGTCGGAGGGAAGCTTAGTCGGCATAGTTGGCCAACCAACATTGTTGTGTATAGGGTCATTAATGAACTGGCTAAAATTCAGGAGGCTTAATCCAGCCATGAAAGATAGCATTGGAGCTGCTGGAATAGTTCCTGTAATGATTCCGCTAGATGTCACTACCGAGGAAGAACCAGAGCCAACATGAATTTGGTTTCCTGCACCTGTAGTGGGTCCTAACATGATGACGGTATGTAGTGAAGGAGGCTTGGAATTAGATGAGGAATCAAATGAACCAGAAGAAGAGTCAGTATGGGGAAGGGAGATAAACAAGATGTTTCTGTCTCTGTGTGGGGAGATAAATTAATTAAGTTAAGTCTTGGCTTAGCAGTGTAAACCAAGCACCCTTCCCTTAAGGTGTGTTTGTCTGTGCAACCGTGTTTATTAATTAAGCCTACATCGTGTTTGAAAAAAGAAAAATATTTTTGAAATACACTAAAATGAAAAATAGAAAATTAACAACAAATCAACTATCTAATATCCAACCAAATTGGGTTTGCAAACACTGAGCTAGTTGGTGGAAAAATTAACTGAAAACAAATGAAAAAGGCCAAGAGATCTAAGCATCAGTGTGACTGGAATTAAATGACACTATGTTGCTGGAATGTGGTGCAATGACAACAAAAAACCAGGGAGGAAAATCACTACAAAAAAATAGGGTGATGGGTGTGAATCCTAGGGCAAACAATGCACCCTAAGGAAAATGATGAAACAAGGTTCAAGATGAAACTTTGGATCGAAACAACCTATCTATGAAGATCTGGAAAAGGAAGATACAGATCCGAAAGATATGGTTGAAAGCTCTGCAAAAACTCATACTTATTACTCACCTAAACTCCTCCTATAAAGGTGGAAGCATACTAAAAGCCCTAAGGGGATAAATTCCACTTCGATGAATGAAACAGAGTAGATCAAGGCCTAAGAGGGTTAAGATAGTGGTCAACTAATCCAAGAGATAGCTCTCGACCAAACCTAGAAACATATTAGAAAAAATCTAAGAAACCCTAAAATCATTGGTACTGACCTATTTCTGGGGATATCTCACTTTTTGAGCTACAAATTGTGCTCTAGACCTCCAAATCACACTTTTGGGTTAGAAAAGTGTGATTTATGTGCCTCAGTTGTCGAGCGGCAAGACTCGGAAAATGTACCGTCTTTATCGCGATTGGTTCCTGTGACCTGCGGAAATGACCAGAAAACTTACAGAAGTTAGAAATTTGACTGATCTAGGGTTAGAATGCTAGTAAACAACATCAAGAGACTGACAAAGAAAAACCCTAAGCTAAAAACTGAAGGTCACCCAGGTTTCTGAATAAGAATTAAAAACACAATGGAGTCATCAATTTGCTGGCGACAATCAGAAAATCACCAATGGAGTCGCCAGTTTGATATGTAGTATTCTTCTCGAACGTGTACTAAAAGAAACCACTTTACACTGTGGATGACAAACAGTCCTAACAATAAAAATGATTGTTAAACAGTGTAGATCTGCAACAAATGATAGAAACAAAACCTGCCAAAGCCCTAATCTATGCAATAGAAATAGGTAAATAACATAATGAAATAAGTGCAAGTAACTTCAATAATCAAATGGAAACCAAATTTATAAAGAATGCATTTTATTAAACAACACCTGTGAAGGGAAAAAATAATGTTACCAACCCCCCTCTATGGGATGGGTTCTTGGCTATCCTCAATGTCTTCAGCTTTTGTAGAGTCTCTCTCCTCTATAATGTGTAAAACCCAGCAAACAAAATGTTTGAGCTCAATGAGAACTCAAATGGAAAACAAAAATGTTGTGCAGCAGTGATAATAATCAAAGTTACAACAGTGAGTGCAACAATGAAAATAATCAAAAGTGAAGAATGAATGTAAAACCCTTCTATTTATAGCAAAATATTAGGTTGTTCTCAAATAATAAGCAATAATAAAATATTATTAACCCCATTTTAGAATTAACCATTTGGAATATTTTATTATATTTGGTTTGGATGGAAAAAGTATTTAAACTTTTATATAGAAATAATAAATAAATAATGATTTATTTAAGTATTCCTAGGGGATTTAGTCAAACTTGACAAGGAATAATAACTAATTAGTGATTAATTAATTATTCCTAGAGAAAAATAAGATAATTAATGATTTATCTATTTATTTCTCATAACTGGGTCAAATGTGACAAGGAATATTAATTAAACACTAGTTTAATTAATTATTCCTAGAAGATAATTAAATAAATAGTGATTTATTTAATTATTCTTCATGGGTTTAATTATAAATGACTTAACAAATGTGGTTTATTAAGTAATTTCTTGCAGTGAAAGCAATTTTACTATGGGAAAATTGGCCTTATATGGTGTACTTCGATCCACCTAGTAAATTATGGCTAGATGATCAATTTTTTGTGATAACACACACACACACACACACACACACACACATAATGAATTTTAGGATAATATAGTAATAAATCAACATCAGTAAACATAAAAAATGTTATCACAGACATGGAAACTGCAAGGATAAATTACAAGCTTGAATTGTGACATGAAGTTATGAGCTTTGATCTATGGACTTGGTCATTAGCTATGAGGTTTGATGACGTTCGACGAACCTTGTGACATAGATCCAAACCACTAGAGAACGGTTGTGGCCACAAGACATATAGAAATGCAATGTTTAATTGAATTTTGATCCAACAGTTAATATGAACCATAGGGGAATGGGATTTTTGTCATTTTTCCTAAAGCAATATCAATTATTAAATGTCATTTAAATGCCATCCTTTAGTCTGGGATTGGCGCCAATGCCTAATCATCTTATTAAAAAAAAACCTTTGTTTTTCTTTTTATCGTGCCATAGGCAGTATTACGTATTCGATAGGAGGGTTGACTACTAATTACTTTATTATTTGACCAAAAATCAAATAACACTTTCTAAAGTATACATTATAAGAAATATATATATTTATCTTTTACAATATTTTATTTTGTTTTTCTTATATTTCATTGGTTATCCTCTTATTATACAATGAGTACTTTAAATTAATGAAATTTATTGTCATAAGAGTACCAATACTCAAGTTGTACCATCTCGAGCTGACTGTCATTGACGAGGTATGCAGTGGTACTTAACATTAAATTTTCCATCTTGAACAGCTTATTAGCTGCAAGAAAGATGTGGCCAACAATTTTTCCTGTGGTCATTACACCATTAGCAACGAAATTTTGGACCTCTACCTATACCGTATTTGGAAGTTGGCCGACAATTGCAAGGGCCTTCGAGGATTCTTAGTCTTCAACGTAGTTGGCATAGGAACTAGTTTTGGTCTTGGTTCTCTTCTACTGGAACAACTTTCAATGCACTATGGAAAATAATTCAAGCTTGGATTCACTGTGTATCCATCACCATAGGTCTCAACTCCGATTATTAAGCCATATAACAAAGTTCTCTCTAAGAACTATCTTATGGAACACACCGATGTGGTCGTTCTCCTCAACAATGAAGTGATTTACGATATTTTCCATCATTCTTTGAACATTGAACGTCCCACATATACAAATCTGAATCGACTTGTCTTACAAGTCATTTCTTCATTGAACGTGTCTCTACATTTTAACGGTGCTGTGAATGTTGATGTAATGGAGTTCCAAACAAACTTGGTCCCATACCCTCAAATCCACTTTATGATTTTCTCTTACACTCTAGTGATATATGCAAAAAAGGCCTACCATGAACAACTTTCCATGGAAGAAATCACTAACAACGCATTTGAGTCGTCCTCCATGATGGCTAAGTGCGATCCTCGCCATAGAAAATACATGTCTTTTTGTGTCATGTACCATGGAGATGTCATGCCCAAGGATGTCAATGTTGCATTTACAATGATTAAGACAAACAGAACCATCCAGTTTGTCGATTGGTGTCCCACAAGATTTAAGTGCGGAATCATTTACCACCCTCCCACCTTTTTCCTTGGAGGCAATCTTACCAAGGTTCTGAGAGTCATGTGCATGACCTCCAACTCAACCAATGTTGTGCTCCACAGATAGATGGTACCTTTTTCTTCTATGTGCTGCGAATGGAAACATGTTTTTAGTTATGGGTTTATAGGAGGGGAAGTTGGTTTATGGCATCCGTTGGGTTAAATGTGACATGGCAGGAAACGTGGATTACCTCTGGAAACATTAATTATTGAAGTAAATTGTTGATGCACTGGAAATTAAATGCACACATTATTATTATCCTGTCGCAGGCACTATTAGTCATTCAATAGGAGGGTTAACTACTAATTACTTTGAGCAAAAATCAAATAAAAGCTTCTAAAGTTAAGTTTATATATATATTACTATATAGATTATATATATATATTATCTTTTACAATATTTTATTTTGTGTTTGCTTATAATTTCATTTGTTATCTTCTTATTCACAATGATTATTTTAAATTAATGCAATGTGCTGTCATAAGTGTACCAGTACTCAAGTTGCAGTTGGGCATTTATGAAATCATTAAACTGGACATTAATTGTTTAAATGTGGAATACTGAGACACTTCTAACTTTTTCTCGCCTTCTAAAACCTAATAATGCATTTCATAGATAATCTTGCTAAAAACCGCATTAACTAATTCATGGTTTTATCTCTCCCATATTTCTGCTACCATTTCCATTTTGGTATTGCCTTCCATATTTCTTACCGGACTGTGCATTGTATGTCACTGATACATCACGACCCAAACTGAAATGCTACTCCATTTGGCCTCTCATTCAAGAACTATTATATGTCGTTTCATTGCATTGGGTTCACGAGGGAGGACTGGAGCCACAAGAATAATTAAATGGGCCATCATAAATGTCCTCTCACTGTGTCTAACCATTATGGCATTTGATAAGCTCTACTTTTTTTAAGGTAAGAGAGGTTGCAAGAATAATTAAAAGGTCCATTACTAATGTTCTTTGTTGGGTCTCTAGCGAGTGATATTTAAGACAAATTCACATGCCTAAAGAAATCGCCGAGAATTTTTAAATCCAATTAAATAAATATAAATACAAGTTCACACGCCTAAAAAAATTGCCAAGCTTTTTAAAATCCAATTAATAAAATCTAAATATTTCTTATACTCTCGAGGTAATCCAAATCCAATCAATAAAATAAAATTCTCTGTACCTTGCAATCTTGGGAGTCTTAATTATATTCCTAAAACTTATAATAGTATGCATGTAACATAATCACGACATTTTCATTTTTCATTATGTATTAAATTCAGTACTTAGATAGTGACATTAAATGTAGCTTTTTGATTGTAACTTGGATGGAAAAAAATGTGTTTATTGATGGCATTAGGGAATGAATGAAAATCCGTCGCTCATGGTAAGAGAATACACATCACAGTAAGAGACAACACCTCTGTTGCAATTTGAAATCATTGCAAACATCTTACGATATATGGTAATCAATTGATATATGGTCATGGGTTGCTAATATGAATTTCCATTACTAATCTTACATCTATTTCAAATTACTATTTTCCAATTAAAAACATACCAATTATTATAAACACCAATTGAAAAATATACCAATTATTATAAACACTATTTGGTTAATATAACTTAGATATAATTAAAGGGAGATGAAGAGCATCCCATCAAATATTTCATAGTCTTTGCAACTCTAATTAGTCTGCGATCATCCCATCTAACGATTTGCACTTTTCCAAAGTTTTTTTTAGCTACTTTGATTCCAAACATTCGGTTAATTCAACAATGATGAGGTGCGGAAAATATGCAGAAATTGCCCATATGTAGCAGCACAAAATCCACAAAATCTTCTGGGTAAATGAATAGATTATAGTTTTTGAAAACTATATCTACACAAACATTGAAATCAAAACCTTGCTTTTAAATTGTACAAATTACCAAACGACAAAAATTGAATTCTAAACATTAAAATTAATTCAGTATGTTTACTCTAATTTAACTTTAATTAAACTAGATAATATAACTCGCTACGTTAAAATTTTACGGCATGCAACATTCCCGGCATGCAACATTCCGAAGGGGTGGGTGCATCACCTTGTCATCAGAGTCGAAAAGAAGGCCGCTAGTATCTTGTATTAAGAGCCAAGTTAAAAAATTCATATAAAACATATCTAGACCTTCGGATCCCCGATGAACCTGACCATGCAATCGACCCTGTTCTAATTTATTTTGAAATTTAGACCACAACTTTAAACATATGTTACAAACTCTTCGCAGCCCCGAATTATCGGACTACCGACTTTGCGTTAATTACATTTAAGTTTGATTCAAGGTGAAGTTCATTGTATCTGGCAATCTGACACCTAGCCTCCATTGAATATCAACGTTTGATTAGACTCTCCATACCTTCCGACCCCCAGATCAATGTAACCATTTTCCTTAAATTTTAGCTATATTTTTGCTGCTTTGGTTAAAGTATAATGATGAATTCTTTTTCTTAATGGTTTGTGTTCGTTGTTGGAGGTCAAGATTATATACATGATCCCGATATTTAAGGCAGATCGTTGGTTGGTGGCAGATCTCATTGATTTCTAAAGATCTAGGTAAACAACAAAGAATGACTGGACATTGACTGAGTTAATGAGCTCAATGGTAGCAGAAGATCCACAAGATTATGGTGGGGAATTATCATGAAAGATACACAGCTACAATTCCACGAAATATCACAAGTACCACGTAAAACATAAAACAAGATCTCGAGTATTTTGATTCAAAAGATAGATAAAATGCTAAGAGGATTCTAGAATTCTGTAGAAGGAAGGTTCGATGCCATTAGGCTGACAACCGAATCGCTAGATAACCAAGCACTCGCTTGTATAGGGTAAAGAAGAGAAATATTTGTCTTTAAAAAATATCGATGGTAGGTGAAAAAGGTTACCGGTTTACGAAGTAGTTACCATACCGTTGCCATATCACAATATGGTATTGTAGAAAAGCCCATGATCGTGAAGACAGTTACTAGAATGCATCAAAATAGAGAACACCAACTATTCCACATAGCGTTGCTTATTTCCCAAAAGTACGAAGAGATTCAGATCAATGGAAAGAACCGGTAGTTAAATGATGAATCGAATTTTTAGTTCTTTTCCTTTAGTCATTATTTTTTTGTTTTTATAGATTTGGTTTATCTTTGTTTGTTAGTTTAGATGAGTTTTCATATGATTAGCATGTTTAATTTGTGGTTTAATTAGTTGTGATTTAGGGGTGTCTAAGTCATCAAAATCGTGTTATACACAATAGTTTAGATCACGTCAGTTCTCAAGATGAGTGGGATTTTCCCTACCGAGCTTTAACCTTTACACCACACCGTACCTTAACTATACACCTTGTCAATGCTTATCCTATGTAATACACAATAGTTTAGATCATGCCAATTCCCACTATGAGTGAATTTTTCTCTACCAAGCTTTAACCTTTACACCACATAGTACCTTAACTATACACCTTGTCACTACTTATCCTATTCCTTGTAAGCTGGAGTTAGTTTAATTGTATTCTTTAGTTTTACTTTAGATTTAAATTGTTTATGTTTGTAGGTTAGCGTTAGTTTAATTTTATTCTTTAGCTTTACTTTAGTTTTAAATTGTTTTAATTTTGTTTTAAGTTTTGTTATTACATTATATTAATATACACCATGTGACAGTCTATTCTATACTTTGTCACTATTTATCTTATGCCTTATAAATTAGAGTTAGTTTAATTTTATTCTTTAATTTTACTTTAGATTTAAATTGTTTTAATTTTATAGAATTTAGACTTCTGTGATCCATAGCATGTAAGAGAGAATAATTTCGGCAAAATCACGTAAATATGCCCATTTCATAGTCTATTCTATATCTAGTGAACTAAAATTAATTAATTTTTTTCCTTTAATTTTATTTTAGATCTGAATGATTTTAGTTTTGTTTTAAGTTTTATTATTACACTATATTAATATGGTTTTATTTTATATTCATTTTGAATAGATTTTGTTTATTTTTGTTCATATAACTTTAGATTTTTATTAGATTTAATTTTATTTAATTTAAATAATTTTAGTTTTAGTTTTTTGCTTTAAGTTTTTGTTATTTAAATTATAATTTTATACACTCTACTTTAATATAATTACTTTAATTACTTTAACGTAGTTAACGTGTTTATATTTAAATTTAGTTGTAGTCTATTTACTATTTTTACTTAATTTTATTTTAATTTAAATAACCTTTGTTTAGTTTGAATTAGTTAAATTTTAGTTTCTTTTAATTTAATTTTATTAGTTTTATCAGTTTTAATTGAATTAAGTTTAATTTTGTCTTTCTTTATCAGATTTTTTAGTTAGTTCAATTTATTTAGAAGTTTATTTGGCTTATTTTATTTATTTTTAATTTTAGATTATTTATATTAGTTTCAGTGTTAGTTTAGATTTAATTGAATTGAATTTAATTTGTAAAAAATAGATTTAAGATTATATTTGTTTTAATAATAGTTTATTATTTAGATTTGAAACAGATTTTGAAGGCACACGATCAAAGAGAGAAACAAATCAAAGAGTTAAAGAAGATCATGAAGGGAGATCTTTTGGGAGGATTTTTGGAATTCAGAAGTTGAAGCAAAGATAATTTTTGAAGGATTTTTTTGCAAGTGGAGAGATTGTGTTGAATGTATTAAGAAAATTTCTCTATCATAATTTCTTTTTGAAATCATATGTATTTGGAATGTGAAACGTATAGGCACTATAGGCTTACACATAGTGGTTAGGTTTAGAGGATAGTGTAGAAGGCTCTCATGTCTATTTTGCTATATTCAGATTTGATATTATTATCTAATTGAGTATAGTAAAATACTTTCCATTTTTTTTTTTTTTTGACAAATTTCATTCTAAATTTATACATGTGAATTTTCTTTTATTGAAATCTAATAATTAGCTATATATCATAGTTGGTTTGAATTTATTAATCTTTGAATGTGAGCATGCATATTACTAAATTCCCAATAATTGTTTGTGAGGATGTTAACTAATTTGTATTTTATCTAATGGTTGTTTGGTTATGTGAATTGTTTCCATAATCTAATGGCTTATGCTTATCTCATTTTCGATTTATCTTAATCCTACATGTTGAGCATGAGTATGTAACACTATATTTTCTTAGTAATTATTTATTAAGATAATGGAGACATGTATTTGCAATAATTATTATGAAGTTGCATGAACTATTTCTATAATTTCATAATTCATCTTATTATCTCATATTTAATTGCTTTTATTCTACATGCTCTTAATTGGAATAAGAAAGTTGTCATGTTTCGCCCCATGGTTATTGGAATGTTGACATGGGGGTTTTGTTCTAGAATGGGACCATGTGGAATCTTTACGCGAAGTGGAGGTGGACTAAGATACATGAGAATGTTGCCACGTCATCATGCCAAATCACCAGGATAGTAAAACAACCCACAAATTTAAAAGGTCATAACTTACAATATAAATGTCAAAATAAGCAAATTTTATATAATTGGAAAGCTCTTAGAGAGGCAAAAACTATGGAAAATCCAAAAATCACTTAATAAAACAAACCAAGGAAATCGAAAGAGATATTCACAAAGATTATATGGGGGGGCTTTATTCTTTTGCAGAAAAATGAAGGGGATTTATTGAGGCCTGTGATAATGTGTAGCAACATCATCTTGTGAACCAACAAAAAGTTGCTCTATTTTCCTTTTTTTTTTAAAATAAATTAGCTAGTCTAAAGGCATTGATACAAAATTTGAAAAAGAAGTAACATCTAACTATATTATTATAAATTCTCCAAACTCAGAAAAGATTGACTATATTCAGAACATGATAATCAAAGTAGAAGATAATAATAAAAAATCTTGAAAATAAAAATGTGAAAATAAAAACAACTAGAAAAAGGGAAATTAAAAAGAAAAATTGTATTTTTAAAAAGTAAAGACTCCAAATAGGCTAACCTTTATCCATATGAGGAAGAGGAATGTTTTCTTTAATGCTTGATTTATTCAAAGTACGAAATTCAACACATAGGCATATGTTGTCATTTTTTTTCCTAATATGCATGAGATTTACAACCCATTCAGAGTACTTAATAGGAAAGATGATATGAGAAATCAATAGTTATTTTAGACCATTCTTGATTGTTGCTTCAAGTGTGGGATTAATAGGTATTTGCCTTTATTTGACTGGGCTATCATCCTCTTTGATAGGAATATCATGTTGGATGATATTATAGTTAAAACCATGTAAATATTTGTAAGAGCAGGCAAAGACACCCTTAAACTCATGAAACAAATAAAAAAAACATTCTTTTTTTATATTGAGAACATTGTAAACCAATCTATAAAACCTCCGGGAGTCTTGTGCTCCCAAAGTCCAAAAGTATGGTTTCTCCTATTTTTATTTTTGGTTCCTCTTTATGCCCCCCTATTATTTGCTGCATCACTAGATGAAAATTCTTTTTCAAGAGAAGAAATCTCTTTAGGATAACTATTGTCTCGAAGTGAAATGATCACCTTTTTATTAGAAGGTTGCTCTTGGATGAAGCAACATATGCTTTCATAATCTAAAAATTCTTTCCAATCCTCCCATTATTTATGAGATGAGGTTAGTATAATGATTGTAAAATGCAATTAGGAATTTCTAAACGGAGTTGTCTTTGAAGGTCGACAACATATATACAAGTAACTAATCGGTCAAGGCATTTACTTCACTGCGAATGTGAGTAATTTTGAAGGAGAGTAATTCAAAAATATCATGCGATGTGCCCTGAGTGTAGTGCTTGATCAACATATTTGAAGTAGAGTACACTGTCTTAATTAGATTGACAATAAGCTCGAAATCACCAAAAGTGGTTAGATGTTTACAAAATAAGTTGAGGGCTTGTTCAATACCTGGGAGTAAAGCCTTGAACTTGGCAACACTATTTTTATAGTCAAATTCAAGCCTAAAGGAATATTAATGCATCTTACTGAGGGGAGAATATATTCCAACATTTCTCCATTCATTTGAAGATGTAGCATCAAAGTGCATGTGCCAAACTTGATCATTTTAATCGATAAGAGGACGAGGAGATGATTCTTCATTAGTAAATAGAGAATAAACTCATGGGTCTTCCTCAACATAATTTACATGGTGTTGGGGTATACTTTCAATGTAAGGAAAGATCCTTCTCTCAAAATGATAATGTTTTTGCAATCTTTGGGTAGAGTCATGTGAGTTTCGTATAATGATCTAACCACTTGTTTTTGCTTGTAAGTCCTTGCCCAAAATCATCGAATAATTACAGAACAACATATCCATTACTTGGATGTCACAAGTGATCCAGGTGGATATTGGTGGCCACCTACCTATCTCGCTTAGACCTCTAGTCGGTTTCATTTGTTTCCTTGTTTATTTCAACATTTGCTATTTTTAGTAGTTTTTTGTGTCCTAAACATCCGAAGCAGTTTTGACCCCCTAAACGACGTTTTTTTGAGGTTCGCAGCAGGCCCATGGCCATGGAAAAGGGCTTACGACAAAACCTGTAGTACTTGGAGAGACCTTTTGAACAAAGTATCGTACGAGCCAAACAGAGATAATATGACCAAGTTATGACCCCAGAAAGTTGGTTGCCCAACTAACTCCAATGGGACCCACAAACTCTTGGTGCTACATCTCCAAGGGTTAGGGTTTTCGTTGTTTAAGGTTTTCTCATGTTTTCCAATAATAAATAGGCCCTTGATCCTCATTGTAACATAGTTCAGAGTCATGTAGCTGCCACATCTATTCTTATAGGTAAGGTACCATCACCAGGGGTGACACATCTACTTCCAACAACTATCTAGAAGCGCCACACCCTTTAAGGTACAAATCAACTTTGACATTCCCATATTTGAGGGTGAGATAGATGTGGGCGCCATATATAAATGGTTAAATCTGCTAGAAGGATATTTTTTGTTCATGATTTTTCTAGCCGAGAAAAGATTACTTTTTCTCTTCTTAAAGTCACCCCCCACATCAAGGATTGGTGGGAAACCTACTGTGAGAAGAAGGATGAAGGTATGCCCTCACTGTTTTTTACCACAACCACATGGGATTCATTCTAGGATGCCATTAAGGAGCATTACTACCCTATTGAGAGTTATGAGGATAAATACATAAAGTGGAGCACACTGTGATAGGGAAGGGACCAAGACGTGTGAGATTTTACCAATGTTTTTCATACCCTTTGCACGAAGTTGGGTATCAAGGATTCTGAGAAACATTTGGTACTCAAGTACTGTAGCACCCTACAAAGGTAAATTTAGGATGAGATGGAGTTCCTAGACATCTCCTCGCTTGTCATGGCATACTGAATTTGGATCTACGAATCTAAACCAAGGGAAAGGCACCCCAAACCACAGAGAAAAGGGAAAAGCCAAGGCGGAGTGACCTAGGATAACCCACCAAAGCTGCCAGCAAAGAACAACACCATGAAGACAAAGAATGACACGGGAAAGTGGTGTGAGTTCCATAAGAGCTCCACTCACAACATAAGTGAGTGTTAGGCCAAGAAGTCACTAGTGACTGAGCTGGAGGCTTCTAAGTCTGACACATGTTCTGACTTTGAGTCAAAACTTGACAAGCGGAGTGACAAAGGGAATAAAATCATTGACGCAGAGCTTAGTACCACTGTGGCCACCACCAAGATCCAGAAGATTGAGCTTGAAGATCTAGAAGAGGGGGAGTGCCTATTCCACTCAGAGATGTGGGTGAATGGTTCTCCGCTATAGGTCATTGTCTACAACGGGAGCCAAAATAACGTCATTTTAGCAGAGATCGTGAAGCGGTTGGGCCTATCGACTACAACATATCCACAGTCGTACACCATCAGGTGGCTTCACTAAAGACGAGATCTCCACATTAGCCAACAATGTCGCCTTCCCTACAAAATCAAGCCCTTCACAGATGAGATACTGTGTGATGTTTCTCTTCTTGAAGTTTGTGATGTATTATTAGGAAAGCCATACCTATGGAAGCAACGTGTTGTATATGAGTCTAGATCTCACTCTATTATATTTCTTTAGGTACTAAGTTATACAGGATATCGAAGGTAGCCCCACCTATCGCCATCTCTTTGATCTCTGCTAAGAAATGCATAAGGTCATCTCCCATACTGGGAAATTTGTTTTGTTCTAATTCACACTCAAAGTAAGGGGAAGGTCATAGCCATGTCCATGGTCCTTGGGAAGGGTTCCTCCAAGCAACCGAAGCAAGTGGATGCGGTCATGGAAGAATACAAGGACATATTCTCCTCACCCACAAGGGTACCCTTGGATTGTCAGGTCAAGCATTCAATCGATCTAACTCCAGGAGCACCTCTACCCAACAGGCTGATATATCATCGCTCCATTCTAGAAAATGAAGAGATCAAGTGGAAAACCTAAGATTTGTTACAAAAAGGGCACATCCGACCAAGTTCCTCACCTTGTGGGAGCTTGATTATACTAGTACAGAAGAAGGAAGAAACCTGGAGGCTCTACATTGATTATCGAGCATTAAACAAAATCATTATCAAGAACAGGTATCATATCCCATAGATTGATGACCTGATGGGCCAACTCAAGGGGGCCATGTATTTCAACAAGATCAATATGAATTTTTGTTATCACTGTTTAGTCAATTTATTGTTATCTAAATTGCTAGTATTAATTGTCAACCCGGGGCTCGTAAGCTGATGAAGTGAGGGTGTACCATATGTACTTAAGTAACTTTCTTAGAGCTTCTGTTGTTTAGGGGGGTTGTTTATGATTAACTTATCTTCCTAAAATGGAATGATGATTATAGACAAATGAGTGCAAGTGTGTGAAAGGTGATCTCTATATGAGTGAAAGTGTGTGTGATGGTGATTTCTAATTGCTTGTTGAATTTGTAAGAGAAAAGAACTTGAAAAAAATGAATAAATCAAAATGACTTGAAAGTAAATGACCACAATCCAATGGCATTAGTCTCTATCCATACTGCTGCA